>JAWZYT010000295.1:25000-72774 GCA_034508575.1 Petrolisthes manimaculis | reverse complement strand
ATAGTTGAAGAAACAAGAGAAATTCATTAAAGAATCATTGATTTAGAGTTATTTTGCTCTATGTAACTTCCTACACTTTAATTAGGTTTAGCAATGATACGTTGAGCACCTTCTCTAACCGGTTAATCATATAATATTGCGTTTGTAATAATGTCCTCTAAAGGTTTTCACGTCCTGTAAGTCAATAATTTTATTTATCTGCCTGGGCCTGAGGTGAGAGTAGGAGGAGATGAAGCTTATTTGGTTTACCCCCCCCCCCCCCCATGAAAGGTCACTCTGATCTGTGTAACTCTATGCAACTCACTCCCCACTCTTCGTCTGTCTCTGCCACCTACTCCCCGCTCTTTCCTCGCGTCTCTTTTGAACCCTTGTCTATTTCATTTCGTACTCTATCAGCCATGTCCTCATTTTCACCCTCACCCTCACTTCTCCTGTTGCACTTTCTCACTTTGCACTTTGCTGCCTTATATTCCTCGTATCATCCTCGTCCTCTCCCTGATTTTATTTTCTCTCTCTCAACTCCTCGTTTTCTGTTGATTATCGTATCCTTCATTTTCACACTCTTCTAGTCTACTTTATTTCATTAGTTACCCATTCTTTATTACTTATTATTAGTTTCATCATTATTGCCTCCATATTACTTCTTACTCTCTCAACTTTTGTATGTATTATGTCACTCACACCCATTATCAATTATGCTTCATCCTCATTCCTTCTTTAACGCTTATCATCCTCTCTTCCTCATTTCATAGTTTCCCATTCTCACTTTCACCTTCGCTTTATTATCTCTTTATCACACATACTTCTACTTACCTGCCTGCCTGCCTTCTTACCTGCCTGTCTGCCTTCTTCCCTGCCTGCCTGTCTACCTTCTTGCCTGCCTGCCTGTCTGCCTTCTTGCCTGCCTCCCTGCTTTCCTACCTGTCTGCCTGCCTTCCTTACCTGTCTGCTTCCTACCTGCCTGTCTGCCTCCTTGTCTGTGTGTCTGCCTGCCTGCCTGCCTACCTTCCATCCTCACACCACTACCTTTCTTCTTGTCACCTGTGTCTTCTCACGCTCCCTGCCACCTCTCCTCTCGCCCCATCCCTCTTCCCTCCTTCGTCTCTCTCTCTCTCTCTCTCTCTCTCTCTCTCTCTCTCTCTCTCTCTCTCTCTCTCTCTCTCTCTCTCTCTCTCTCTCTCTCTCTCTCTCTCTCTCTCTCTCTCTCTCTCTTTAATGATTATCTCTTTCTCACAATTTTTTTTCACTCCCTCCATTCCTGTTTCTCTCTCCTATCAGTCTCTTTTTTTTTTAGTGTTCCTATCCACTTAATTACTTCGTTTTCTCCTTCTTGATTCCCTTGCATCTCTTCTTTCGGGTTCTTTATCACGTTTCCCTCTGTCTCCCATTATTCTCTCTTGCTTCTAAGTATCTGTCCCTCTTTCTCTCCTTTTTGCTTTGGCAAACTTTCTGTTCGCTTTTTTCTATCTTATGTCTTCCTTTCGTTTTTCTCTTATACTTGTTTATATATCTATTTTTTCCATTTATTCGTCTAGTTCATTCTCTGTTTATCATCCTTTTCTCATCTTTCATATTTTTTCTTTCTTTTCCTTTTTTTTTCCTTCTCTCTTTCAGATTTCTCTACTCTCCCCTTATCCTTTATTTCCCTGTTTCTCTCTCTCTCTCTCTCTCTCTCTCTCTCTCTCTCTCTCTCTCTCTCTCTCTCTCTCCTCTCTCTTCTCTCTCTCTTCTCTCTTCTCTCTCTCTCTCTCTCTCCTCTCTCCTCTCTCTCTCCCCTCTCTCTCTCCTCCCTCTCTCCCCTCTCCTCTCTCTCCCCTCTCCCTCTCTCTCCCTCTCTCTCCCTCTCTCTCCCTCCTCTCCTCTCTCCCTCTCTCTCCCACCTGCATGCTCTCCCTTCCGCATTTTACTTAATCCATTCTTTTCTCTCTTTCTGTCTCTCTCTCTTCTACTTTCCCATTCGAATTTTTTCCCCCTCCATTCTGTTTCTCCTACACACGCTCTCTTCTTCTATCTTTTTTTTTTTCTTCCTTCCTTCCTTCCTCCTCGCCCATTCCAATCTCCACTCTCCTATTCTATTCCAATCTTTTTTTATTTCATTTCATTCCATTATTCCTTATCCTATTTCTCTATTTCATTTTCTATTCCCCTCATGCCTATTCAGTTTCTGGCTAATTCTGTTTTCCCTTTCTTTTTCTTTATCTTTTCTTTTCCTTTCTGGACTGTATTTACTTTTTTGTATTTATTATCTTTTCCTTTCTTACTGCTTCCCCTTTTTTTTTATTGTCATTCTCTATTACCCTAAAATCACATTATCGTCTTCATACATTATAAAATCCTTTCCTTTTTTATCTACATTGTTTATCAGTTCGTGTCTGAGTTTCATTCTTTATTATTTTCTCCCATTCCTTCTTTACACTTTCGTTGCTCTCATTACTATCTTCTCCATGCATTCATTCCACACCTCTCATTAAACTACAGTATATTTTCCTTTCCTCTCCCATTCCGTCATTTCTGGTTTGATTTCCTTCGATCACTCCCATTTCCTCTTCCCCTTCCCATCACTCCCTTTCTCTTATGCCGTTCCCATCACTCCCTTTCTCTTATGCCCTTCCCTCACTCCCTTTCTCTTATGCCCTTCCCTCACTCCCTTTCTTTCATGCCCTTCCCTCCCTCCCTTTCTCTCATACCCTTCCCTCCCTCCCTTTCTCTCATACCCTTCCCTCCCTCCCTTTCTCTCATACCATTCCCTCCCTCCCTTTCTCTTATGCCCTTCCCTCCCTCCCTTTCTCTTATACCCTTCCTTCCCTCCCTCCCTGTAGATCTGTCTCCTTTTATTCCCATCCATACACACAGGTCTTACTTACTCTATCTACTCTTACTACCTCTCCCCTCTTCTTCACCCTCACCTTTACTCTCTTCCTTATAGCCTATTCTTTTATTCACCCTCCTTCACTCCCTCTTTGTCTCCCATTCACCCATTCTCTTCAGCCTTACTCCCTTACTCACACCTTCCCCTTCTCCCCTCCCTCTCTTCAGCCTCCTTCCCTCCCTCCCTCCTCTTCTTTTTCTTTCCCTTCTATCTCTTCCCCTCTTCTCTCTCCTACTCATCTTCCTTTCTCCCATTTCCAAACTATTTTCTTTTCTCCTTGTCCCTCATTTTCCATTATCTAATTTAAACCATATTCCTTTCTCATTATCCCTCCATTTCACCTATACTTTCCCATATCCCCTTCCCTCCAATTGTACTCTTCTCCCATCCCTTTCTCCATTTCCTCCACTGTCACCTCATTTTTTCTCACCCACCCTCTCACCCATTCCATTCTCCACCCTCGCCCTCCGAAGCACTACCTCTCTCTATCTCTCTTTCCCTTTCCATCATCACCCACTCTCTCCTCTCTCACTTTTGCTTCTCTCCCTGTCACCTTTCTCCCTGTCTGTGCATCAGTCTGTCTGCCTGCCTGTTAGCCTCCCTGTCTCTTACTCACCCGCCCTCTCTCTCTCTTTCTCTCTCGCACTCTCTCCCTCCCTCCCTCCATTTAAACGTAGTTCAAAGACAATTACGATAAATTTAAGTTGAAAAGGTCTTTCTGGGCAATATAACTCTTTCAGCAGACCCAGAGGAGAGTTCCACGAATGTTCTAAGTACGGTACTCAACTCATATAAGGACTCAACTCTATAAGGCCAGGGTATCAAATCTTGGAAAGTTAATGCCTCTCATAATTGGGTTTCATTGGCTTATTAGTAGGTCACCAAGGACAGTAAAACACCCACGTTAGAAACATTACAGTGTTATAGTAGTAATTTTATGTCCGTCTCTCTGTACTTGGGTATCAGTTTGCTAATTGTATCGTGTTTGTGTGTGTGCGCGTGTGAGAAACTACCTTCATTTCAAATTTCTCAGGAATCATGTGTTTTTAGTCGGAACACACACACACACACACACACACACACACACACACACACACATGAGGGGAGCACCAACTACACAAAATGTTTTCTCTCCCTCACACTTCCTCTCCCTCCTTATCATCCATTATCGTCACCTGCTCTTCCTTTCCTACCCTCCCTCCCTTCCTTCCTTATCTCCCTATCTCGTCTGAGTCTCAAACACCCTCTTCCTCTTCCTATCTTCCTGTCACCCCACACCTTTCTCTGACCTTGGCTTTTGCTTCATCTATCTTTTCCCCTTCTTTTTCACGTCTGAACTTCCCTATTTATCTTTCCCTTCTCTTATTCATGTATTATTATTTTATCTTTCCTTCTTAGCAGTTTAATCTCTGTTCTCTTCTTCTATTCCTACTGATTATTCCTGCCGTATTTCTTTATTAGCTGTTCTATTTCTTTCTCATACTTTTTCTTCCTCGTTATCGCTTCTTAATTTTTACCTTTTTCTCTACCCTTTCCTTCCTCCATATTTCCCCCATCAAACTTGTTTTATGATTGTAGTGTATGTTAGTTCTCCTCCTTTTCTCTCTCCTTTCATTTCTCCTCCTCCTTTAAACTACTTACTTTACCCTCACCCCCACCCCTCCTCCTTCACCCCCACCCCTCCTCCTTCACCCCCACCCCTCCTCCTTCACCCCCATCCCTCCTCCTTCACCCCCACCCCTCCTCCTTCACCCCCACCCCTCCTCCTTCACCCCCACCCCTCCTCCTTCACCTCCACCCCTCCTCCTTCACCCCCACCCCTCCTCCTCCTTCACCCCCACCCCTCCTCCTCCTTCACCCCCACCCCTCCTCCTCCTTCACCCCCACCCCTCCTTCTTCACCCCCACTCCTCCTCCTTCACCCCCACTCCTCCTCCGTCAACCTCACCCCTCCTCCTTCAACCTCACCCCTCCTCCGTCAACCTCACCCCTCCTCCTTCAACCTCACCCTTCGTTCTTCCCCATTCATCCCCATTATTCCATTCCTTCCTTCGTTCATCCATTTCCTTAGATAATTATCACACTTTTCTTCAACTCATCTTTCTCTTTTTTGTTTTAATAATTCTTTTCCATTTATTTCATTTCCTCACTCATTCTCCTTTTCCTTTCATCTTTCTTCAACATGTTTCCCATTCTCTTCTTTCTTTCTTCCTGTGCCTTACGTCTCGCCCATTTTTTTCTTTCTCTTTTCAATTCTCTTACCTCCATCATCATCACTTCCATTCCATCCATCCATCCATCCATCCATGCATCCATACCTTCCCTAGTTCTCCCTCACTCACTCCCCTCCCTTCATTTTCCCCTCACTCTCCCCTCCCCTCCCCTCCTCTCCCCTCCTCTGGCTCTCCCTCCTCTCTTCCTGTATGTGTTTCGTTCCAGGCTCCATTTTTCCCCCCTGTGTTTCTCTTTATTTCTATATCTCTACATGAATTTCTCTATTCATGGTACGGACGCCAGCCCCTCCTCCTATTTCACCAAATCAATCTACCCTTTATAACCCCCTTTTCCCCTCCCCTCCGCTCTCCCTCTCGCTCTCTCTCTCTCTCGCTCTCTCTCTTTCCATCCCCTCATGCCAGAGTCCCTCCCCTTCCTCCCATGCACTGCCCCACCGACCAACCCGGCCTCCCAGCCTCAACCCTCCTGCATGCCTGTCCTCCCTTGCGCCCTCCCTGCCTCTCTCTCCAGCCAGCCCTCCTCCCAGTCACCCAACTCTGGAGGCTCGTACTCCTGCCAGCCAACCCTCCTGCCTGGCCGACCCCCTGCCTACTCTGAGCGCCATGCACACTCCCCCTCGCTCGCCTCTCTTTCGATATGCACCTCTCTGACTCCCGCCTCTCTTTCGCCTTCCTTCTCTTTCCCTGCCTGTTTTTGTCCATACGTATACATAAGCATATAGATTTCCCTGCGCATATACATACCAACATGCAAACACACGTGAATAAATGCATATACAGTACGTCCATGCACACATTAAAGTGCTTGTGGATGACCCGACCCGCTGCTAATGACATTCGACCCTTTTAATGATGGCGATAATTGTTGTTTATTTTGTGATCAGTTTTCACAATGACGACTCTCATCTTGTTGTGATTGGTGGGTAATGAGTCCATCCCTTTCATCATTAAATTCGGGTGTTGGGTGTAGTATCATGGCAAATTCCATATCGTAATGAAAGTAAGCAGCATTACAACTTTACTATGATTAAACTGCTGCCATGAGGTGTGGAGGGAGGTGGAGGTATATAGTCTTTTATTTAACACCTCGCAAAATATTATCCCTCAGAAAGAAGTTCATATGTCATAAAATCCTTCTATTAATTATTGGCTTACAGAGGACTGAGAATAAGTTTGTGTGTGTGTCTTAAATCACGTGAGAAAGGATTTTTTTTTCTTACTATGAATAGCTAATTTTTTATATTCCATATTATCCAGTTATGGTCAGTTATTCATTAGTATGTGTTTTTCTCTCATCCTGTCGTCCGTGAAGAGAGGTGGAGATCGCAAATATCCTTTGTTTTATTCAGGTTAATCTCGTTGTGGTTGCTTGATCGAACATTTCATCATTCAGAAAATATACAATCGCCCTTATGTATCAGGTAAATTGATAAAATATAAAAACATCTCTGCAGTCGACATAAATAATTCTGCTTTAGGTAACCCTCAGTCATAATATCAAAGTTATTATTTTTTTACTAACCCTAAGCGATTTTTATGTGTTATGATGGGAGGCCACAAGAAACAAAATAATATTTATGGAAAACACACAATCTTAGTGGCTTAGATAATGCCTATAGTGTACTGTTATATCTTTACTGTATTGATCGTTTGGCCGCATTAGTCAGTCCGCTATGTAAACCAATGTTCATCGTAATAATAATATGTGTGGCCGTAGTGTGTGTGTAGCTGTATATATATCGCGACTGAAAATTTTTAACACCCCTTTTGTATGCATAATATTTGTTGTAGTTATAATTTCCCATTAATTATCCCTCATTATCATCACTTGTCACGGTCCCCTAATTAGCCTACCGGGGTCTGACTGTTAAAAAAAAGAGAATTTAATAAATACTAGTCCAGTGCACCACAAACATTATAATTAATCACATCGAGCTATCTGTGATATTAAATTTGCTCTATATGGAGGCTGTCGGGGCGCTTAGAGCAAAATTACAGTCAGTTTGCATCCCATGGGGTTTATGAATTCCACGTTACAGCAGCTGAACAAAATCCATCCTGTAACCTGTGGAATGAGGTGTTGTTGCAGCGGTACATACATACAGTCATATCCCTTGCTACTGTAGCCACTGAATTTAGGGCATTACAGAAACTCTCAACTCTATCTGTAAGTGTGATTTTTTCGGGCGTTACAGCGGTGTATCTTCGGCTGTAACGTGTGATTTTCCTGCTACGTTTCAGAAGTGCAAAACCCCTGCTTTATGTGGTGCGTTATCAGTTATTACAATAGTTCCAAACTCTTTGTGTAACGCGTGACTACGGTGTTACAGTAATACAAGAACCACATGGAACGAAAATATTTGACGTTGAAACTCTACAAAATTCCTTCTGTAAACAATGATTATACGGCATGACAACAGAATAAAAATACTGCATTGGATCATATGAATGTACCGCGTTACATTTCCTGAAAATTCATATTGTAACTTATAAATACAGTGTTACACAAATAAAATAACTTTGCTATACCCTGTGATTTTTTTTTTCTTTACAGCTGTACAAAACCCCGGTTCTGTTTTCTCAGTTAATGGTACTCGTTCAGGCGTCTGAGGAACCTGAGTATTAGTTAAGTTGAGGTTAGTTTAAGTAATTTACGTGGTGTTCATTAAATTAGTTTGCCCACATAAAGCCTCTTACCACATACTTTACTAATACTATCATTGAATTACGTACTTAGTTTTATTTTTAAAATCTAATTCAATATAAATGGATCATGTAGGATGCTACACACTCATACACACACATATACACTCACATATCTATCTATCTATCTATAATCATTACAGATAGTAGATAACTAGACCATGCACGGAAGTAAAGTATGTGTAACTAATTAATTAGTGGGGTGTTTTTTGTGACGAAAATGTCCTCTGTCCCCCCTCGTGTACGTCCACTTTCCGTGTGTGAATTCCTGGCGCTTTTGGTGGTCACATGACAATTTGTATTGCCCGACAGACAAACGGAGTCTCTTCATTTATATATATATATATATATATATATATATATATATATATATATATATATATATATATATATATATATATATTAGAGTGTTTCTATTATGGTTTCATTAGGCAACATTTCATCACAGATCGACTTATACTACTGGATTATGATTTCCAAGTAGAAGGAACATCCACTTTCGACTGTTTGATGTGGGTGGATGAAGTAAGATTCAGGTGTGACTCTGTAAACCACTGTTGCTGTCACTGAGGAGGGTGTGGCCGGGGTTCAGTTCCCTCAGGTGTTACCCACCCACACCCCTCGGGAAAACACCTGAGCAAAAGTGTCAGTCGTGTTTGGGGTCATGTCAAATTGTCTTGTTTTATCCACAGAGGTTTTGATCCATTTCCATACCGTTGTCGCTTCTGTCGAGTAGTTTTTGAGGCCTTGTACCGTCTCAAGGCAAATACAATTATAAAGTTTAAATGTACAGCCTTGTATCAAACAATCAGAAGCATACAATATTAGGTAGCACGTAAAGGGGTGAATCATTGTTGGTAAATTGTATGATTCTTACAGACTACGTCCAAGAAACATATCTTCCTCACTTTATCTGCTGTATTGTTGCACAGTATGGCGGACATTATTATTGCACATCATGAAGATTTAATTAATTCTAGTCCAAACCACTAATTAACTTATCTATTTATAAATCATACAGCCACTAGTGAGTCCTAACTTGTCCCACTTTTCATACTGTAGTGTCATCGGGCAAATCACTTCAACAATTTTGTATAATGCAGCAGTAATACAGAGTTAAACACACACATTTCGAAGAGAAAGTCTGTAGTAGAGGACCTTGGTGACGGAAAGTATTGTTAGTGTTGATAATAATAAATCACTGTATGTTAGCTATTGGAAATGCAGTGATATCAAAGACTGTTTGGTTAAATATCTGATTTTACGAACTGGTTGCCGCTTTGTCTTGGTGTAACATTCACTTGGTTCATTCGGTGTGTCATACTTTATCAATTAGTAAAGGAGCGAAATATTATTGACATTATTAATACGGCTAGTGTCATTTAATTTTTCCAATGATTGTTATCTTTTATGGTTAATCAAAATATAATGTTACACAAACGACCTGACTACAATAGCAAATGATCAGACTACTAAAGTACCGGCCTGGTGAATTTGAAAATTATTGTTGTTTAATCAGAATGAAAACGCTTAAGATTCCACTTACATTAATTAAAGAACTACCATAGAACGTTCATAATTTGTCGTCTTAGTGTGTGTTGAGTATGTTATATATATATAGGAAGGCATAAAGATAAACTGACAGTGGTGTGACAGTCACATCTACTAATATTTGACAAGACTTCGTGAATACTTGGAGTGACGTTTCCCTGACTCGTGTACCGCTCACACAAAATTATTAAAATGGAGGAGGAGGATGTCCAGTGACACCTTTGTTGACTTTTGGCTGTGCTGTGAACTACCAACTTGTAAAACATTCCTATCTTGTCTCCTGTTCTTCGGGATGATGCTCTGAATGGAGGATGTTCATTCAGAATATGCATAGTAACTTTGCTGTATAGAGAAAATCTAGTGAATGTTTTAGGCAATCTATATATTCAACTTTAGTTTACACAAGGCGATGCGTGTAACCGTCAACTTGTGGTATGGTATGATAGTAATAAAAGGGACTATAATCCTGTTAATAAGGTAAAGTACAACTAATCCCTCCAAACTGTGTTACAAATCAGACCACCCACTCGTTTACTGTGACTCTAGGCTGTTTACTTTCATAGGTTGGATGAATCAGAAGCTCTTTAATTCTCAGGTTTAGTTAATTATGATTATTTTAAGAAGAACGAATAGAACATGTATATACTGTACTTTAAATCGCGTCTTAAGCAGCTCTGTCTTCCCCCCTTCCTTCCCTCACCTTCCTTCCCCCACCTTCCTTCCCTCACCTTCCTTCTCTCACCCAGTGTCGATCTGCCTAGCATCCTTCCTTCCTGCCGTCACGTCGTCTATTTTAAAGTCTGTCCGTCTGTCTGTCAATACAAATCTCTCTATTTGATTAGTTTCCTTTCTCAGTTCTATTTTTATTAACATTCCTTCGTATCTATATTTTCATCTATCTTGTCACTTAATTAAGGACCCTGTGATCGTGTATGAAAATAGGAGCTTTCTGATTCCTCCTGCTCACGCCACAAAACACTCTCCTTCCCTATAGGTGATGTTTCGTGGCAATATTTGAATGACTCACTTCCACGTTAACACCACCAATATGTTTACTGGGTGTTTGTAACATTCCCAAACATTCACATTCTTTAATTGTTACTTAGTGTATATGAGTATAATATTTTTCGTCATTTGGGACTTTTACGGCTGCCACTTCAACATCTCACTATATTTTAAGTACATTTGATTATAGGATCTACTTTTTTACTGAAACATAATGGTTTTTATACTTTCAGTTGGGTTAATAATGCTTGTTGAGCTTCCCGTTATTTCCTCAGTGTTCATGTTATTACTATAATTATATTCTAAGTATAGTCATGAATTATTTACGAAATTCCTTTTTCTCCAAAACTCTGCAAAGAATCAGACCAAATATATTAATAATTATTTGCCTCTAACTAGGAATAGTTTGGAGGAATCATATGTCGTCATTTTTGCCAACATTCTTTTGCCGCTTTTCGCTCTCAGGCTCCTCGATCCCGATCTGATATTTTGGAATCTTCCTACTGTCTGAGACACCAAAACCTATTTATTATTTTACTCCTCTTTATGCAACTATGAAACACCAGAGGACTAAGTCTGTCTGTCAATGTTTCTTGTTGGTCAACCGAGCCGATGGTGTTTAATAAAATCTAATGTGGTTCTGGGTGCATGTTACAGTGTATATACAGTACTTGCGTGTGCGTGTGTATGTGTTAATGTTAGAGAGTCTGGGTATAAAGTGTAATAGTGTCACTAGGTCACATGTGGCAACCATGGAAGGTGAGCACTCGCAGACACTCCAGAAAAAATATATATATGTATTTTTAGATATACGCCCATATTATTTCCGCGAGCTACCAGGACTGAAAATAGAAACTGAGGTACTTTAAGGAAAAAAAACTCTTGTCGACGAAGTGGAAGGCTACTAATGCTTCCAGGCTCTGCTGGAAGGCAAATCCTCTACTTTTATACTGAGAGTCTGTTGTTTCCAGACATACGTTGAAAACAATCAGTATGTTTCCAGTTTACTCGAAGCATATCATTACCTGAAGATTTTTCTGTGTTTTACGGAGAAAGGAATGAAAAGTCAACGCTGAATAAAACCATGGTTTAAATATTACGTAGAAAAAAGTAAAATATAATTTTTTCGATATAAGTCATGAGTTTACTCATTGACTGTCTTCAATGTATTCCCCATTATGTTGTGGTTATATATATATATATATATATATATATATATATATATATATATATATATATATATATATATATTATAAAGTAAAGCATATTGTAACGCCAAGAAACAAGAATGTTGTCAAGAAATCGAGGGTAAAAGTGAAACCCGCCTTTACATTAGTGTCAGGACAACTGTAGTGTTAAGGCTGGTTTCACTTTTGTATTAGTATCAAGAAGCCTAATGTTATATAGTTATAGCATTTAGGATGGACCACTAATGTGTAGCGTCACTGAGGGTGCAATGTATATTATATCACTGTATGTACCCGTCTCAACGTTAGGCTACGCTCGCTACACTACGCTGCCAACCTCGTAAAACATCAAAGAAAAAAAATGCCAGGTCGAGAGAGAGAGAGAAAGAGAGAGAAAAAAAAGCAGGCGTAACAACGACAGCGAAATCTCTATGAGGCCCAACAGAGTAAAAGTTGTATATCTTTTTATCCATACGGCAACAAATCTTTCCGTGCACGCCCGCAGTATAAATAGCAAAAACTTGACAACATGACTTTTGACTTATTGGAAGGATAGTGTTCGTATCCGCAAGTCTCCGACAGAACGAATACAATTTTCATTTCGTCAATAAACTAAGCACAAAAAAAAAAAGAAAAAAAAGAGGGAAAAATTGGAGGAGAGAAAAAAAAAATCAGACACATTTTATAAGAGAAGATAAAAATATTTCAGCTACAACAGTGAGAGAAAAAGTAGTGTCATCTCTGGCCGGAAAAAAAGGTGTTATCGCGTCGACCGAGATACCTGTCAAATCTCTACGGGAAAAATGTGTCATATCCACCTAGACCCTCAAAAAATAGAATAAATAAAAATATACTAAAAATAAAAAAAAAAAGTGTTTGTTATATCGACTCATGACGGACTAGGTAGGTAGGTAGGCCATGCACGGAGACTGTCTGACTGGCGGTCGGGGCTGGCGTCATGTCACACACACACTCCCACCCACACCACGTGCAGTCTGTCTACATGAATCACTATATTCACTGTGTAATGCTTCTTCATGCACCTTCTCTTCTTATGCTTGTTTCTACTTCTTATCTTGTTGTTGCTTCTTATCTTGTTTTTCCATTCTTGTGTGTTTTACCTACTTCTTCTTCTACTTCACTATTTCTGCTTTCTTCTCCATCTCTTCTTATGCTTGTTTCTATACTTCTTGTCTTGTTTTTCCCAGCTTGTGCGTTTTACCTACTTCTTCTTCTTCTCCCTCACTATTTTTGTTTTCTTCTCCATCTCTTCTTGTACACTCGTAATCCAGAAATTGTATCCAGGTCTTGTTGAAGTTTCGATTCTTCAGACATAGGAGTGAACCAATTACAACGCTTATCCTGTTTCATATTTGCTTGAACTCGCTTAATACTCGATCTACATCTTTCTCTTTTATCTATCCTTTCCTTCATTACGTAGTCCAGATTAGTGTAGTTAAACAGTTAACCTCATAAAAGGTCACTATGGGCCTCCTGTTGCCCGTACTTCCTCTGTATTCCTATGTTCTCCTCCTCCTCCTCTATGCTCGTTCTTAGGCCTCCTGTATTTCAAGGGATAATTCAGAGTTAACCAATTAGTTATGGAAATTGATTATTCGTAAAATATCTTCCTGCATCATCACCTACCTTTCAAATATTCTCTGCCAAGCACCCTTACTTTTTCAATTACCCTTCCTCCTCGTCATCTCTGTCTACACACCATTCTCTCTCTCTCTCTCTCTCTCTCTCTCTCTCTCTCTCTCTCTCTCTCACACACCATCCATCCTTCTGATACTCGTCCCTTTTTCCCTGTCCTCACTCTTTCTTCTTGTGTACTCATTGTCTGTTATACATTTTTCTAAATAAGCAACTTGAAGCGTCCTATCCTTACACTGTTTACTTAATTTGCACACACCTTCCTGTTGTTCTTTCACATCCGTTTTGCTTCACTCTTCATCCTTCATCATCCTTGCATTATATAATTGCAGTGGTCTTCGTTCTTCATCTTTCATCCTTCATCCTCCCGTCTCTTGTCATCCTCCATTAGTCCCGTCTAAGGAGTTTAGGGGAGATGGAAAATGTTAGATTAGGATACATCTTGAGTGTTTACTGTCCACAATGAAAACACACACACACATACACACACACACACACACACACACACACACACACACACACACACACACACTACCCCATCGCCGCCACCGAGCCGCCACAGGTCGGTCGGTAGTCAGCCATACACCCGAGTAATCCCCCAGCTTGAGGCCACAAAGCGGAGCCGTGCATGACGCAGTGGTCCTCGGTGTGCTGGGGAATACTCGCCACGGCTCCCTCCTCTGGCTGCCTGCATACTGGCTCCCTCTGGCTTTATGTATTACCAATGCTCTTTTGATTCGGAAGGGGGATGGGGTAAAGCCGGTAGGTAGGTTTCTCGTCCTAGGATTTTCATGAACATTTTTCCTTTTCCCCGAATGTGACGTGATTATGTCGAAGTGAACCTTGTCATTTTGGTGTGATCTAATATTATCCAAAATTACTTGATATGACCTTATTTAACAGGACATCTCATAACCGAAATTAGCCTACTTTTCCCTATTGTAACTCGCCTTGACTTATCCTTACCCAACCTAACCCAATCCAAATTATGTCTTCTCTACTGTCTGAAAATTATCCTTATACTGTATACTAAATAGACTTTGAAATAAAGACTGGCGATGTACAGCCAAGAGTGCCTGACTCAGCCTGCCGCCTGTACACCGCCGCTGTACAGTACACTCTCTGGCCGCCGCTCCCTTCATAGCCTACCCGGCCGCCCCGCTGGTTCTCAGCTCAACTTGTACTGTACACTCCCTCACGTCCCCTCCCTTGGCCTCACACTTCACCCTGTATCACACTAGAACTTTTTCCTTCGTCTCTTGGTAACAAAAAGGCTTTCCTGTCCTCCAGTTTGTTGTGTGAGTAGTGCAGTTTCACTTGCTTAATTTCTCTGAGTGGCGAATTCATTAGTCTAGGCTCCTTAGTAGACGAAGGTGTTTTGAAGTGGCAAGTCTTGTTCCCAGATATCACAGGAGGAGAATGAGTTATGATATCAAAACTCACAATTCTCCCGTGTAATAATTGGGCTCAGTGACTTGCCGGGAATCACTTTCCTTGTGTACGAAACTTGAAGCTAATCTATTCAGAATATTTTCTAATGGCACAATTCCCTTGTTTGTTACCCATCCAGAGACACTTGACGTTTGGTGTGACTGTGTGTGTGTGTCCTTGCCTGGCCCCTCAGTCAAACGCAAACTGTCCCAGAGCTGGTGTCGTCACATTTTACCAACTGGGGTGGCGTGTACGAGGCGTGTGCGACAAGGGACGTGTGTGTGTGTGTGTGTGTGTGTGTGTGTGTGTGTGTGTCAAGTGTTGATGTGTGGAGTGTACTTGTATATAATTGTACGTAAATGTGTGTGTGATTATGTGTGGAGGAGTGTTTGCATACGTGTGTACGTGCTGTTGGTGCCGGGTCAGGAGGGAGGGAGGGAGAGGGAGGTGTCTAGGATCCTGCTTGTCTGTCATTAATTATTACAAGCTTCCCTCGTCAAGGCATTGGCTCCATAATCTTGAGAAATCCCCTCCGTCTCCTTGGTGATGATTGGTGTTGTCCCTCTCTGTCTGTTTCTCCTTTCCTAGCAGGTGTGTGTGTAAGAGAGAGAGAGAGAGAGAGAGAGAGAGAGAGAGAGAGAGAGAGAGAGAGAGAGAGAGAGATTCATCAGTTATCGACAAATTAGAGGGCAACTCATGTAATCACACAGCTTCGTGTAAATGAATATATGTAAGATACCCCTTCCTGGGGCAGCTGTTCCATCAAGGGTATGTATGCTCCCTTGTCTCACTATCGCCAGTCTACAGATCGATTTCCGGGTGGGGTAACTTGCTTAGAGCTCTGACAATATACAAAATTTCCTAAACAATGCTACAGAAGAGATCCACTACTTGTATCATACTGGGGGCATCAGTATCACTCCAATTAGCCCTGGGCAAATTATTCTCCTAAAGTCATTTGACAGTCTTAAAGTCCTGAATCGATCACAGTAAAAACTATAACGTCTCCTTTACTACAGTGCATGTTTCTCTCTTTTCACTGCTAGGATTCCTCGTTGTATCATCTTCCTGTATAGCCTACTTGACTTTCCTGTAATATCACGATACAACATCACCACCAACACTATCACTCCTTCACCTTTCCATATAGTCTGTACAGTAGGCTACTTGCGACGAGTTCAATTGTTGACTTGGATAGATTATGATGTCAAATAACTTTCTGTATTGAGTATATTTCAATCGTCTAAAATATATATATGGTGTGCATTATTTTTGTCACCATAGAGTCATGAACATAATCTTATAATCCCTTTTTATCGAGTGCTTGTATGGATATACAGTATTAGTAGATCCACGTCGAACAAGTTGTGATGAAGAATTTTGTTACTGTGACTCACTGCAGTAAAAGCGTTTATTAAGCCACACATCGAACCGATACGTTTCGTTAGTCTGCGCTCACAATTTTCACAATCATGGCAATATTTGTATGACGGTCAGTTTGTGTGTGAGACTTGTGTCGAGACCCATGATTTCTGGCAGCTTCTGATAGCTTTGACACTCAATGCAACACCTGTTACATGGACAAAATCTTTCTTAAAGTGATTACTACATATTAAAGTTTTTGTTTTATTTCTACTTTTTTTTTATAATAGAAAAATATTGCTTAAAGCAATACTATCTGAAAAAGTATTTCCACAAGTGATTTAAAAACGCAGCCACTGAATAGTGCAGAAAAATAAAATAAAAAATAATGCCTACAACAGTTCTTGTATAACAGGAAATTATTTCCGGAACAATGCTCCACTCGAAAGGAATAAAAGAAAAAAGTGTGAAGCGATATTATTGTTTATGACCATGCAATTCTTCCCAGAACATGTTAAATTTACACTGTCAGTATTGTACTCCTCAGACTTGCCAGAATAAGAGGACTGGCCACCTAAACTGAGATAGTTATATGTTGCAATAATCTGTAGCCTTTAACTCGCTGACAAACGTTTTTCTTATTAGTTGTGCTATACAAGTAGGTATATGTATTAACACAATTTTTCCCCCTTTACGATTTAAAGAAATGAACAACTTTTATCTTGCTAACTCTTACCTTAGTATTTGTATTAATTTTAATTAGTCCGCTGGTGTATACTTTAAGTAACGAAAATTATAAAAAGTATATGCTGTCATTATACCAGTTAGAGGAAGCAAGTTTATTGTTTATTATCAACCTTGAGATAAGAATTTGGGACCTTTGTGTGACAGTGAGGACAAATAAAAAAAATTCCATATGATCATTGCCTGATTGTTAAACTTGGGTTAGGTTAGTTAGGAGAAGGATTGTTTTGAACTTGGGTTGTGTTTCTTATAGCTGTATTTCACATTGCTATAATTACCATATGTTTTCATGTGTTGTTGGCATATATATTATTTGTTTTCTCATATGGTGTCTTGTTTTAAGCAGTGTTTTGATGTGTGTTCTGTTGTGTTTACCAACCATACATGTTCTGTTAGTTTGTACTATATGATACGCTTCCCTTTGTTCCACGGTGTTGTTGTATGTTATACCACCATGTGTTGTGTTATGGTGGGTGAGGTATGCCATGTTATGCTGGGGTGTGTTGTTCTGTGTAAGTATTGTGATCATTCAGAGGACACACAACACCGCTACGCAACACAACATGCACGTAACGAACCACTAACAGATTTCTGGGGGTAGTTTGATATTTTATTTTATTATTTTTTCTCCAGCGGAAAGTGAGTTCGGGGTTGGTTATCACTTTAGTACTATTGTGTGTGTGTGTGTCCATCCATTATCAGTTCTGCTCTTAAGATCTAACGAACTTAAATGTAGGAAACGTATTGTGACAAGATATGGCACATGAAGGTTGCGTTTCCTCGTTGCGTTCCCTCGTATCCCCAATGATATGTTAGTGAAGGTGTGTTGTGTACTGTTGTTACCCATCCCGGCCAACACCACCACCACCACCTCTACCACGTAATTGCCGGACAGCTGAAAGGGTTCCCGTGATTACTGACCTAATCATGTACAATAATCACAAGCAAATATGCCATTAGTATAAATAATTATTTGCAAATATGAATTATTGTGATATATTGCCCTGGCCAAAATATATGGCTTTTCTAATTATCTATGCCTGCTGTGTCCTTACTAATAGGGAGCAAAAACCAGAAACTGATGTTATTGACGCTAAATATTAAAACAGTAATGATGAATTAGTAGTATTAATCAAACAGTGACGGAAGTAACGGAAGTACAATATTATAACTTGGAACAACTTAACTACCAAAGTTAATATCATGCAGTGTGTCTCCTCTTGTGTAACTGATTTGTGTACAGTCAGAAAACCAAAGATTGTTTCTTCCAGAGGTCACTGATATCAGCTGGCCTGTGGCCACCGTGGCCACATGAGATCACTGACGGGAGGATCGACCCTCATGTATATGATATGACTAAAAACAATAAGCCCTTCTGCTGTAACAAAAAGGTGAAGTTACGTGTACATATTAAGGTGAAATGTACATAGTAAGAAATACGCTATATTTTATTATGTACATGTGCGTGTGTGTGTGTGTGTGTGTCTGTGTCTGTGTGTGCGTGTGCGTGTGTGCGTGTGCGTGTGTAGCTCTTTACGTGCCAAATATATGTAGATTAGATTGTATGTTCCAATTCCATATATGATATACTTATATAATAATCCACTAATTAATATAATCTGGATGACTACCTGGTTGACATTTAATAAAGCTTAAAAAAAGAACATAATGATTGCGTTTAGTGGCAAACATTACGTGGCATTTTTGTTTAATATGAACATTTTTGACAGTTAATTAATCATCGACAGAGATAATTATTCCTTTTAATTAAAAACCCGAAAGTCATGAGTTCTGTTGTTTAATGCATGCTGGCTGGAGCTTCATGGTGGTGGTAGTGGTGTCTCCGGCCCTATAGTGATGGTGGTGGTGGTGGTAGTGATGGTGGTAGTAGTGCTGGTGTTGGTGGTGGGGCTGTTGATGGTGGTAGTGCTGGTGATGGTGGTGGTGTTGGTGCTGGTGGTGGGGCTGGTGATAGTGGTAGTAGTAGTGGTGGTGTTGGTAGAAGCAGTAATGGTAGTAGTGACTGGTGGGTGTATGGTGGTGAAAACAATACTTTCGTTAATGGTAGTAGTATTAGTAACGGTAATGGTGATAGACATAGTAATGGTGATGGTGTAAGTAGTAGTAGTATTGATAAGAGTAGTAGTTTTTGTAGTAGTAGTAGTATACTCTGGATTTCCTTCCATCACATGTACTAGACACAGTCATCTATTAATCCATTTTGTAGTGTAACTTCTTCTTCAGTACTAGGGAGTTGTTTATATACACGTCTGTCCTCGATGTCATTTAGGTTTAATAAGATACCCGTGGATAATATTGCTTCTCCTTTTCTTCCCCACATACCCACTTAATCATTCGCGATATGATGATTTTTAGCCCAGCTGACACTGTAACAAGGACTATCTGAAGAGGTTTTTTTTTACTGACATGTCGCTTCCGTTTCTTCAAGACAAAGGCCTTTGTCTTGAAGACGGAATGGCGAAACGTCGTTAGTCGAGGCTCGCTTTACTAATGGTGTGTGTGTTTCTTTTTTCAGAACCTTAGGTCCTGAAGACGACTCTGCAATTATTGGCAACTGAACGGTATGTACTGTACAATTCTATTTTTCTATGATTTATGTGTTTTATTCAGTGAGTACTTAATGGCCATTTATTGTGCAGTTTAAAAATAACTATTATAGACACATAACCCTTAGTAATGTAAGTAGTTGTAATAAATCATGAGCTTATTATTTAGATACGCGATGAGGGATGAGGTTAGAGAAATACTGAGTATAAATAAACAGTGAAATGCTAGATCAAAGAGACACTGAGATTAAATACGAAATGAGAAGTCAGATTAGAGAGATAGTGAGTTTAAATGTACAATAAGATGTAAAGTTTGAGAGGGAGAGGGAGGATATCAACACGCTTTAGACGTGAGAGTAGAGAAACAATAGGGACGTGAAGATACAGACAAAGTGAAGGCCAATTTAGGAACTGGAGCCTCACTGCCATGCATCCCAGTCGTCCAGCTGAAGGGAGAAAAAAAGGCGTTCAAGGCAAAATGACAGAGGAAGTGATGAAATGAGAGAAATAGATGAGGGAGTGAAAGAATGCGCGAGGATGCGAGGGAGTGTTGGCAAAAAAGCGAGGGAGCGAGTGAGGGAGAGTGCATGGGAGAGGTGAGAGCAGGGATGAAGGCAGGGGGAGAGAGGAGGAGAGCTGTGTGTGTGTGTGTGTGTGTGTGTGTGAGGGGGCCGTGGCGTTAGGGTGGTTCTGCATGACCAACCCTGCTTTAAATGGGGGAGCTGAATATTGGGATTGATTTATTTAAATTTATATTTCTATTCCTATCCGAATGCACTGTGTCTATGCGTGGCCGCCTGTCTGTCTGTCTGTCTGTCTACTTGTCTGTCTGTCTGTCTTTCCGGCCGGCTGCATGACTGTATTGTTCTCTATTCATCTCCCAAGTAAAGACTACATTGGATGCATTAGCTGTCTCCCTAAATGCTTGTCGAAATTGAATTGGAAGTCTGCATGTATTGCCTCTTCATCTGCAAGCAAAGGCCAGATGTAATAATTGTTTTGTCCGTCAATCATACACCAAACCAAAGGCTGTATTTATGGTTTCCCTTTCGGCTGTATCTATTATATCGACCCGTGTTAACCAGAGGCTACATTAGCTATGGGTTCACTTAGTCATTTAGCATTAGTGATCGATGAAACGGAAGGTTGTGACAATAGTAATCATAGTATGCTTATTGACTACTCCTAACTCATTGCCTCATACCGCCTCGAAAACTGATTGAGGAATGCTTATTGTACGATATCTACTTCCTCTGAAAAGTAGATATTCTTATACTGGGATTTATGCTTTATCTGACAGGGGATATATAAATGTCCCAATGAGAAAAGAGCAAAGACAATCAACGGCTGTACTTTAAAATTTCTCATTATTTTATAGATCTGTTCTCTCGATTGTAATAATAATATATGCTGGCACGAAGAGAATCATACGTTGCTGAAGGTACAGTATTGCATGAAAGACAAAATTCATATGTTTTGTTAGAGACTGTGCATTAAAAGAGTACAGTAACTATATTTACAATAAATTTTTCATATTATGTTTCAACAACAACTGCACAACACTGAGCTAGATGATGAACATAAAATTTGTTGGCTGTGACCCTTTCATCACAACACACTCCTTGGTTAAGTCATGAACGTGAGTGTTTTCACTTTATCATTTTATATAAATAAGCCCTTGGAAATAGTCCAAATACAGTATATTATCTAGGACGAGTAGATAGTTTTCCTTAACCGTAAATGATAATGGTAAATATCCTTTGAAAGTCATCAGGTGTATTATAAGAGGGTAATCTAATAATTCATGTGGACGTATTGAGGGGCTGATGATTTCTCCAGACCAGGTTACGAAAAATGATAGTTCTATTCGTCTTAGTTTGTTTCCTATTTAACTTTCATGGCATAATTTAGAGGATTCAGTAACCCTCTTATTCGATACCAACAGATCCAGAGCGACACTTTCCTTAGTAATTCTACGTTTGTTGCTGTTCACCCTCCACTCACTCAGTATTGTCTTCGTCTTTTCTTTGACATTTCTTGCCTTCGAAACCTATTCTCCTTTTCCTTCAGAACCTTCTATTTTATCTCCATCTCTTTCCAACTCTGTTCTCCCTTCACCCCGTTGGAACCTTCTCTTTTCTCGGATCCTGTTCTCCCCTCTCATTTACCCCTTCAGAGCCTCTTATTTTCCCCCCTGCCCCATCGGAACCTGTTTACTCCCCACCCCCTAGGAAAGTGTACCCTACTCTCCCCTTACTACCTTTTCTTCCCCCTTTCGAGTTCTCTCTACTTCCCCTAGAAACCTGTTTTTCCACCCCCTCGGCTCCTTTCCTCTCCCTACTCGCTGCACATCTAATTGTGTAGTTTATGAAGCCAGATCCTCTCTGTTACACCCTCATCACCAGAGTAGCAGAGCAGGAGACATGGTGTTTGTTCTTCACTTGATATATACTTCCATAATTCATGTTGCTGAGTGACTTCCCTTATTAGGAGGGCACAGACCTTCCTGTATTCCTTGCTTACCTCGGCTTAAGTTATCCTTAAATCGAAAAAATGTCCACCTGCCCATTGACTTATTATTATCAAAAAACATATCTCCTTTATTGACATGATTGGTTTATAGTAGCATCATTGAGAGTTGTACTATGTACATTTTTCTTTTATGGACACGAAGTTTGTATATTGATTTCGTTGCATTGATTTCAAGCTTCCATGACATCACCCTTTGCATCCCCACATGATAGTTTGGGGGGACTTGGGAAGATGTTTGTGGAGACCTTTCATAAGCATAATAAATAAACATGTAAGAGATATTAATGGGACTTGCATATGTGTTTTGGCAATAAAAAGTACACAGGAAAAAATAAGCACAATCTTATCAAAATATAAAGGCTTTTCATTTCATCAGTAAGCGGTTTGAACTTATTATTCAAACGTTTTGCCTGTTGGACAACATAAGGATCATTAGTTCTTGTGCGACAACCAGACTTCTCTTCTGCAACACTTTTTTTCCGTCTCCCCTCAACACCAGTGTCAGCTCAGTCATAGGTCACGCCCCTCCAGCCAACTTCACCCAAATCCAGCCTTAAATTAACTATTGTACAGCGACACGCGTGATGGAAGCTTTTAGTTGCTGTCAGTGCACCCCCGGCAAGCACCAAACGTTCTGACGGCACAAACGTTAGCCTCACGTTCAATAGATAGTGTACACACTTTTTTTTTCTTCACCATAGGGTAATTTTGCCTCCAAAGGACGGTATGAAATTCATAAGTTCTGGCCTTATTTAAGAGTGTCCATCACCTTGTAGCCTAATCCATCATCAGATAATCATATAACTGAGATAACGCAGATAAATTTCCCTATAATTCCTGAACGGCAAGGCAGAACGATATTAGTGAGCAGGAGGTTTCTAAGTTTCTGCTGCACATCAGCTGCCAAACGCACGAACAATATAAATTTCCTTAATCGGAGACGAAGGATGATTGACTAGTAGGAGATTATTACTACAACACTGACTCAGAGTTGTACATAACCTTGGGATCTCTATGAATCGGAGGTTATGAAAAAAGAGTAAAAAAAAAAAAAATAACCATCACCGTAGTTCGTTCATTTCACACCCGAGGCGCTACACCATTCTGTTGTACATGACGAGACGAAGTGACAGCAGATGAATAATATACACTAATTCTAAGAATAGAAATATTACCCGATTTTCTCCACCTAAGCTATAACGCCGTCAGATTTGTCACTCACTATTTCACATAACAAATCCCACTGACTGAGGAGACAGACATAGTAACACACATTATGGGAACAGTTTACGTGAAAATAAAACACCAGGCAAGTTAATAACTGAGAAGTAAAATGCATGATTGATTCCACAGCTGTGTATCCCGAGCCTGACAGCATTATTAGCGGTAAATGTGTACGAGTGGCTGTTCTCGTGGATCTGTATTTGTATGTAATTCTTCACTTGACAAGCTGCCACCAGGAGTCAGCCACGTGGCTACCAAATTCAACATTCTATTAAGGGCGAATGTCACTGCATTGCTTACAATTTTCAACCCTACTCATATTACTCATTGTTAGGATGTATTTCATTTTGTAGTAGAATCCTTTTCTATACTGAGGTTGATATGGACGTAATTGCTTCGTTGCTCTTGAACATAACGTGACTGGACTACTGACAAATTAAACGGGAACTACAACAATATAAAGTCATTCTGATCATGTCTGGTATTGACGAGATGACGTAGACAAGAATGTGGGCAATGCAGAGGGAAGGTTAGAAACACTTATCTCCGTTAGAACCACATGCAGTAATGTAGATTGTGTCTGAGTGCAGCACCAAGATGACTGCCAGCTTACCAACTACAGTCCGGAGAGAGAGAGAGAGAGAGAGAGGGAGAGAGGGAGAGAGAGAGAGAGAGAATCGGAGCTGTAGTGACGGAGGGCTCGGTGAAGTTACTGAGAATGTCATACTGACAGGATTGGGTTATGATGAGAGTAAAGGAGTTTTTCATATGATATTCAAATAGGTTTCTTGGCCGAAGTTGTTGTGACACATCATTCGTTCATTTATTCATGTTTTCTTTTCATTGTTAACAAAATTTCATTCTTACATATTAGAAATACCTAATCACTTTACTTTATCTTGTTGCCTGTATGTTGTTCAAGATATAATGTTATGAGAAAGTATCAAGAAATTATCGGTAATAAATTATATGATTTGTTGTTAGTTATTTGAAGCTGCTTTTCATATATAGTTGTAATGGTTACTTTTTTTTTTTTGTTAAAAGTATATGAAAAAAGTATGAGACCTGTCATCTTTATTAGAGTGATGCACTTTGCGTAGGCCTATGTTTTTTGGCTCGAATATAGCTTATATACCTTAGCCTTAGCTAATTTAAACTACACGCGCTGAGTTGTAACAAATATTACTATCGAACTGATGTGACACGTGGAGTTATAAAGCACTGGTCATCTGGTCTTACATTTTGGTGAGGGTTGCGGCAACTGTGAGCCAATGCACCGGTACCGGCTGTACTAGGATTTTGGGTAACCTTTTGCGTGAGGTTTCCGGATCCATTTTTCAGCATACATAGCTCACTCCCCTACACCCGGATCCATTTCATGCCCGTCTATAGCTCCCATTAACCACATTATAATCCATTCAAGTCACAAGTATAAGCCTTTTTATTAGGCGAAGGTTTGAGCATTTTGGCTGAAAACTGAGATACATTGGAATGGAGGAACTGGCTTAAGTTTACCTAAGATATACCTTCCTATAAATAAACCTCTAAACGGGAACCAGTCCCAGAGATTAAGAGTGTATAATTAATAGTTAAAATTTAATCATGAACTTCTGTATCAACCATTTATCAGATTGAGCCATCCCTACCCAATAGTATTCTCTATATCAACAATCTCTATAATAGGATTCATTAACCTCGTATCTGATTTCCCACTCTTGTGTAGTAAATGTATCAAACTCAGTGACCTTAAGCAGTGTTACAGCTTGCCCCTCATAATGCTCAATATGTGGATTATGGGATATATGCCCTGAATTTAATCACCAAAGAGCGTTAAAATTCCTGGTAAAGGTTACGTGCTGCCTCATTGTGCATTCTCTTTTCACTCCCTTTTCATGATAACTAGATGTGTTTTGCGTAATCTGTAAACGCTATACCGGTATCCTATGGGAAATATATGAATATGTCTACCTTATGCATAACGTCGTTAGCGAATGTGTATGTTTTGATAAGCTTACGCCTCAATCAGCTTTACTTCTGCCACTGAAATATATTTAGTGTCGCTGTTGAACCTAGCACTTATCACAGCGAGCCTCCGATTTTTGGAAATGTATTTGAGTGGATTATCTTATAACCTGATCCGTATCAATAAATGTACCAAAAGAGTGATAAACGTGTGGCAAATCCGGGACATTATATGGAAAGGTTTTTGGGTTTGTCAACATCATAATAATTTTCATAGATAATATCGACAATTATTCTGTTCTTAATATTTATTAGCATTCTATGGTTCAAAAAGAACATACATGTAACTTCAATCCCAAGTAAAGTAAACAACAATAGCGCTCTCATCAACTTATTTGTCAAGTCATGAACCAATTACTAATACCACAAACTTCAATGGATCATCAATGATAGTAATAGAGACTAATATTAATTTCCAGTTGGATATTGTAATTTTGTATGGTAAATGTACAATATTTCCTCAATCATTACCCTTTTTTTAATATAAATACTTCAAGAAGAGCCTGGTAGGTGATATTAAAGGCAAAACGCACCTTCTTGTTTAAGTATTTTTCTTCCTACACTCGTCAAACAAGCGATAAAGTGATGATTGTTGTGCGACTCTGAGCGCAAAGTTGGCTAGAAGTCGGTTGTGTCTGCAGGCGACCCGTGCGTCCAGTATAAGACGAGTTCCGCGGAAGGTGGAAGTTGGCCGGCGCTGAAGTGATAGTTTAAGCGGGTATATAGCACAGTAACAAGTTTTCCTTCGTCGTGTGGTTAATAAATCTAAGAGCTACTTCCCCCGTCAACTTGTTTTTGATGATCTGACTGACACTTTAGAATCAAGGCCAAGCAAACTTTATCCGTGGACGCTGGATGGAGAAGAAAGGAGTAAGTAACATGGTGACAGTCTGGCCCGGGACCTGTGTGTTTCAATCATCTGGTAAGGAGTTAACGCAACTCAATAAGAGAGATGAAATTATATTTTCAATATTGACAGTGGGTTATGATTAATATATATATTTTTAATTTTTATTAATTACGATATTAAAATTTAATGTATTAAAGTATATTAAATAAGGTCCCATTATTACCAGAAAATTACATTGTCGAATAGACTTATCTGGGGTTCATCGGACTACCTGGGAGGTAAATAAACTAAATAAGCTTCATCTTATGAACATTGATGATACATATCACCTGAATTAAGGTTCAACAGTCAGGAAACACCTTACAAGTTGAGAGGCCGGACTGTTTTGTGAGCTCCACCTCCGTGTTGTGATGGGTGTAGCATGTTGCAGTTAACGTGAGGTGGAGGCTGTGATGGGAGAGGGAAGGCAGCCAGTCGTGAGGGTCCCTGGAGATGCTTACAACAGGGGATCAATAAGCACCTGTAGTTACGGACCGAGAGCTGCATGGCAAAAATCGAACTCCAGTCTGCCTGCCTGCCTGCCGTCATGGAGGGAAGCGAGCCGGTAGGGCGCGCGTGGCAGAGAAGGGGTGGATGCTGGCTGAGGGGGCGCTGACGAAGGGGGGACGCAATTGGGGGGGCGTGAGGGGGCTCAGAGGGGAAAGCTGAACGAGGGGAGATGCAGCGGTGAGGGGAGGCAGGCAGCACATACACACACACCCCTTTCACTGTACTGCATGAGAGGAGGGTGAGGGCTGAGGGAGGAAGGCTGCTGCGGCTGCTAGCTATTGTAGGGGTGCCATTGATAACGTGTCATGCAAGGGGGTAAAGCAGGGGCCAACTCTATGTCCTAAGGGCTCCACCTGATAAGAATCCTCGATAAAACCTCACTGAAGGAGAGACTAATAAATTTTCCTGAATTGATAACTGATAAGAGAAGACTATTGATTATTGAGTTCCATGAGGTGCTGAGTAATATATTATAGATTAGTACATTTACCCATAACATAACCTACATAAAATATATATAGATGAACTACTATTTATGGAAATTTTAATTATATATAATGATTATAAGTCAATTTTTTTTTATTTTGGAGGAGAGTGTGTGTTTATGAATTGTTGGCAAAATATGGCGAACTAATAGCTGATTGTTTATAGGCGGAGGCTTTACCGTATATTAATTAATATTACACAACAGAAAAAGTACTTGATGATATCAGAGCAAATTAATGAATACCCTACAGCGCAAAACATATTATTTTCATGACTTCATTTACATGTTATAGGGAAAGGCAGATAATCAGTAAGAACTAACACTGCCTTTCGTCGTTATGGATTTGTTTGATGATAGTGTAAAGTCGCAATGCACACCGATAGAAATTAATATTATAATCCCTTCTAACTCATGAAAAGAGTAAAGAGTTAATGATCACTTAATTCACTTGATCAGTTTTATATTATGGCAGCAAGGACATGCTAATAAGAAAAGCATTGATCTTAAGATGTCGGCGAGTGTGATGTGTGAGTGAGTGAGTGAGTGAGTGAGTGAGTGACTTGGCCTGGACGGTCATTCAGTAGGACAGTCATCACTCCGGTCCACCGCATGTCACTTCAACCAGTGTTCCGAGAATTCATATGAGCAGAACACATGTCGTGAGAGTGCAGGTGGCGAGAGCACCGGTTCCGAGTGTACATGATGTTGGCCAACACCCTGGCTAACACACACACACACACACACACTCACTCACCTACACACTCACTCACCTACACACTCACTCACCTACACACTCACTCACCTACACACTCACACACACACACACACACACACCTACACACTCACACACACACACACCTACACACTCACACACACACACACCTACACACTCACACCTACACACTCACACACACACACATACACTCACCTACACACACACCTACACACACACCTACACACACACCTACACACACACCTACACACACACCTACACACACACCTACACACACACACCTACACACACACCTACACACACACCTACACACACACCTACACACACACACACACATACACACACACATACACACACACATATACACACACCTACACACACACCTACACACACACACACACACCTACACACACACACATACACTCTCTCTCTCCCCCGGGGAACCGCTGTTCATGAAAAACAATTAAGAGGAACACATTTCCCAGTGAACAGGGGAGGTCGGCCGGGTGCATTTCCCCTCCCTCCTCACCCCTTCCCCCTTTCCAATAGTCGGACCTAGTAACGCATTTCCAGGGCATGCACGGGAGGGGAGCATATATGTATATAGATATTTTTCTCTTAGAAATATCCGGCCTGGAGGCATATTTTGATCAGCGAGAGGGACAATCAAGGTTTATGGTGGCTGGGGGGGCAAAGGTCAAATTGTTGTTGTTGTGTTAGTTACTTCATAGATATACCTAGTACTTAATAATACCTCTCCCTCCCCACAGTCCAGCCGTGATTGTTTCTTAAAGTGTAAAAGGTTGAATTTCTGCTGGACTGGGCTTAGCTTAATAAAGGGAGGCTGCTGTTGTCTGGCAAGTGGCTGAAATATTGCGCTACAGGACCGTGTGCAGGGCTGCTGGGCTCCTGAAGGCTTCATCATTAACCCTTTACTACTCGAGTTGCAGTAGGGAGGAGGAGAATTTTTTGGAGGATAGAGGGTGGGGTCGCGTTGCTTGTTGTTACCTGTACCCTATATTTACTATACAATAAGAATGTAAATTAGATCTATAGAGCCCGAGAGATACTTTCTTGTTATTGCATAAACATGAAGCTCATAATTATACTGTAAATTTTAGCCCTCAATCTCTTCTTTACCCTAACATTGTATTGAAAAGAAACTTCGTCTATGATTCATCTTATGATTTATTTCATGTTAATGCTATACATGATAGAAAGGTAATAGTATTGGTGACTTAAGAATAGATCACAAAAGCATTTCTGTGTTGCTATAAATATATAAAACTTCTGTGGCATATAGAATCGCTATAGGACCACATTGTAGGAATTTGGTTTCCTATGATCATCATAAAATTGCATCATCCAAGCATAATTTGTAAAATTATATCAACATTTGTAATAATTATAAAGGTTATCGCTCTAAGTTATTATTTAATTATTTTTATTTCGCCAATTATATCCAGGTAGCAAAACCCTCCACGTCTTGTTCCTCAAAACGATCGAGAAAAAATTAAGCACAACCCTCACCCAAACAGTCCCTGTATAAAGGAGTAACACCATTTTGCTTGTGTGTTACTTGTGCAGCCTCTGAGCCGCCTGCTAATGCCTGGCTAATAAACAAGGCCTTTTGGATTTAGGGAAACACACTCTTAATGGGTGAGAGTGACCCCCCTTCCCCACACACACATACACACACACACTGCCAGGCCGAGCAAGGAAGAGGTTAGTTTTGCCTGTGAGCACCAAGTTCATTAAGACCCCAGCAAAAACAATCCATAGCCTATGTTATTTTTAGGAGGGGTTACAATTGGAGACTTACATTTGCCCTCCTACCCCCTCTTCCCTTCCTCCCTTTTCACTTCCTTCCCCCCCCCCCCAACCTCCTCCCCCCTCCCCCCAACCTCCTCCTTTTTCCCACCCTTCCTCCTTCCCCTCTTCCCATGTTGTAGTGAGGTGTGGTGGGGGACTTCCTTCCCCTCCTCTCTCCTCTCCTCTCCTCTCTGGTTGGTTTTCCTTTTCTCTCTCCCTGTCTCTCCCAGTCTCTTTCTCTCTTTCTCTCTTTCTCTCTCTCTCTCCCTGTCTGGCTGTGTGATTGTTTCTGTTTATATTCATGTCTCTGTTTATCCGTGCGTCTCTCTCTCTCTCTCTCTCTCTCTCTCTCTCTCTCTCTCTCTCTCTCTCTCTCTCTCTCTGCCACTATACCCAACCCAACCCCCACCCATACTCCAATCCCAATCCCTACCCCTAAAATATCACATCTTCACCCCCCCCCCCCCCCACACACACACAATCAACAAAATATAGTTCCCCCACTTCACTATAGTACCTTCACCACTACTGTACATTCCATTACATTCCCCCCCACCACCACCATCACTATTATTGTACTTCTAACATCCCCTCTCAATCCCCCATACTCTCTCTCTCTCTCTCTCTCTCTCTCTCTCTCTCTCTCTCTCTCTCTCTCTCTCTCTCTCTCTCTCTCTCTCTCTCTCTCTCTCTCTCTCTCTCTCTCTCTCTCTCTCTCTCTCTCTCTCTCTCAGCCTGGTCCTCCCCCGAAACAACCCTTTTCCGACAAGTCCGCTCCTCTCAAGTTAACGCAATACAGTATATATTATATTGGAAATAACAGCGACTCCAGTTTTTACCCGGGGAGGAGGGGGATGGAAACTACAATTGAGTCTATACACACGCGCAATTCCATTAAAAATATGAAAGTGGAAACAAGAGGGAACCGGGGGGAAAAAGAAATCAACAGTCATTTCTATCTCTTGTGCAGTTACTACTTCCCTAAATGCTCCCAGAAATTTTAATGGATACTGTAGTGTTAGTAGGTAAATAAAAGTTTATTGGTAGTAATTATTATCTCTCTGATCTCTATCTAGGTCGCATTAGGACTATGAGTTACTTCACCTATACACACCCATGATTGTCCTGGGCAAACGCTAGCACCCTTATATATCCCTAATATATATTTACGTATACGGAACTTGAATGAATGTACAGTATATATGTGAATAATGATATGTTAAATTGTTGTAGCAAATGTGTGTGTGCGTTTTTTTTTTATTGTTCCTGATAAATGAATGTGTCTGTAGGTCTGTTTATTTTGTATATATTTAGGGTAGATATCATGTAAACTTGTAGCGAGTATAAGGTTTCAGAAGTAGCCTGAGTTTTATTGTTTGCAGGGGAATCAGTGAAGTGAAAGGGCTTTGGATGTTGAGGGCCCTGTGAGCACATAGGCGATGTGTAGACTACTGATTCCTCCTTACTATGTCACGAAACAGCCTCCTTCAGTATGGGTGCTGTTTCATGGTATTGTTTGGAGACCTCGGTAGCCTCCAATTTTTTGTTTTCACTATCACAGGGTTCTTAGAGGAAGACAGGGTACTAATATTTTGGTGTTAAAGGAAGCATTATGTTTTGTCAGGATTGTCTCTTGGGTCAAACTATTTCTCTTATTGTGGGGTGTGATATTCGGGGCTGACTTTGCCGGCATTCTGTAAATTCTAGGCAAGGAAAGTCATAATGACGTTACTTATTTGATACTCAAATCGTTGGGTTTTCATTGAGGAGTTATATAGGCTCTCGCTACCTACTGTAACCTTAATGTGTGACCCGCAGAGCTTTGGGTGTTCACATACCATCAAACTGTGTATGTTTTGTAGACTAATGAATTGTTCTTAATCTCTGAACTACCTTTGTGATCTTTGTATAGATATATAAATGGGAACAATAGATAAATTTTAAATAATCTTGTAATTATTAATATATATATTATGATTTACTATTTTCACTAACCCAAAACTATCATCCTTGGCCATAAGTACTCCAGTGAAGGCAAATCTTACCTCAACTTTCTCCCTTTCCTTTCTTTCCTTTCCTTTCCTTTCTGTTGTTAGTCTATTCCAGTCCCCCTCAGGCCAGGCCAGAATATGATCACTTCCCGCAATACATTCGTGCCGGCTTAAGGTTTGGGCCTCGTGCGGGGGAATTACGGGTTTTAGTGGGGGGAGGAAGGGAGGCTTGCGGCCCTCTCTCATACCCGTTTTGTTTTTATTCCCCAACCCACAACAAAACTAAGAATGCATAGGGGCTCACTACGGTGCTATCGTGCTCAAAATTCCAAATCGTGTATCCATGATTTTTCTCTCTCCATGTGTGTGTATCTTGAAAATCTGTCTCGTCAAATGAAAATAAGAGACATTGATCAGTTTCGGAATTCCACCTCGTGCACTGGAAGAACACAAAACATCCAAAATGTCTGGTAATCTGCCTCGTGAATTGCAAATGATGCTTGTGACTTTTAGAAACATCTCTAGAATTGAAAGTAAGAAATGTTGATGATTTTATAAGGGGTCAAACCATCGGGACCTGTTGCATTGGAGTTATCAGATTCATTAATATTCAAGCTCCAGTCATTGAAAGAAAAGGTTGTAGAGGCGACCCAACTTTTGTACATGATAATAGTTACTGTACACAAGTTGAAGTAGTGCTCGTCTATAGCCTTTTCATTTTTTATAAACTCCATGGCAGTACAATCAGTAAACTGTTCTTGGCTACACACACTACTGAGTCTCAACCAAACCCAAATAAGATGACGACGAGGACTAAACTAATAACTATTGCTGTTCCGGATAATATAATGTAAAAACACCACGTGTATTTTGTGTTCTGGCCTGATAATATATTGTACCAGACATATACATTTCTTAGCTAATAACGGCCTAGTGATCTTAATTGATAAATTTTTCTCCAGTGCATTACAAAACCTGAAGAGTTCGGAAATCATTATCCACGACCTTATCTGAGACAATAATTAGCGGTTGTTTATTAAATATTTTGTCTGCCTCCGTTTGTGTCACATCATACATAATGAAGGGTCACCAGGTATATGTACAGTCGACAAAATAAACTATTGAACCCCCTGCCCCCCCTATGGATAATTACAGTAGATTTAGTTCCAATGTAAGGGTGGTTCCAATACTCTTCTTGCCGACTGTACAGTATGCAAAAATTGGTGTAGGGGCTGAGAGATAAGAACAACGAACTGGAAATTGCTTTATTCTGGTTCCTCGCTTTAAGAATAATATCATTACTCTTCGATATGCCGTTCTTCTCAGCTTCCTTACCCAATGATTTTTTGTAACACGTTTAGCATGCGAAAAAAAAATCACCAAATGTATCAGCGGTCAGTTAAGATGTTTTAGGTCCTGTAATGTTGGCGAAGTGGTTGTTACTGACTCTTACAAAACATTACGACCTAATCAATACAGAAGCAATGACTTTTAGAGTAATCAGTTGCCAACCAGTTTACCTGCAATACTTTTCGCTTACTAGATATTAATCCATTCCTGTGGCGGTCAAGACATCTGGCTGAAGTTCTCTTGTACCCGGACAAAATGCGTGTTTTGGTTTCTTCAGCATACTGTTAATGTCAACCGTATATATGGATCTGTGTGTGACATGTTTGCGTAATTTAAACCCATGGAAGTAGAGAAACGCATTGAATACCGGTACCTTAATAATAACTTTTACTGCACACCGAAACCCTTTTACTACATTATCCGAGCTAATACAATCGACAATAGTTCTAATAATGGTTTCTGAACGCGTAGTATACGCTACATATTCATGACACTGACGTTAAAACTATGAAGAAAAATATCTCTTCATTCGAATGTGTAACAAGAATTGTGCTTAATAAAAAATAGAAAGTTATTTACTTTTAACGACATGAATATTACCTAACACATGTAAGGATACAACAATATAGGGATGTCAGGAGAAACTTGCGATATGCATGGATGGGATAGGTTGTGGTGAGTGTAGCTGGAGAACATAAAGAAAGAGGGTTTTCCTGAGGGAGGGTGATGCAAGATGGAACAGGAGGGAGGGAGAGGGAGAGGGGGAGGAGAAAAAAGAAGGAAATATTTGAGATGGATGAACTGGGATAAGAAGGACATAGGAGATGACTGTATGGGAGGGAGGAAAGTGCGTGTGTGTGTGTGTGTGTGTATGTGTGTGTGTATGTGTGTGTGTATGTGTGTGTGTATGTGTGTGTGTGTGTGTTTGTGTGTGTGTATGTGTGTGTGTGAAAGAGAGAAACAGACAGACAGACAGACAGACAAACACACACACAGAAATGCCTGAAATGTATGTGTGACTGTACTTGTGTTTGTGTGCGAGAGAGAGAGGGAGAGATGAGCGGAAATAGGGGACAAGAGAGAGAGGGAGGGTTGTGTGAGGGAGGGGAGAGGGAAGGAAATGAGGGAAAGAGGTAAGCGGAGGTCGGGGACAGGAGAGGAGAGGTGAAGAGTGGATGTGTGAGAGAAGGGAAGGGAGGAGAGGAGAGAACTTTTTTGAGGGGAAGGGAGAGGTGAGAAACAGGAAAATGCGGGGAGAATGAATGAATGAGAGAGAGAGAGAGAGAGAGAGAGAGAGAGAGAGAGAGAGAGAGAGAGAGAGAGAGAGAGAGAGAGAGAGAGAGAGAGAGAGAGAGAGAGAGAGAAAGATAGAGACAGAGAGATAGAGACAGAGAGGCAGAGACAGAGAGATAGAGACAGAGAGGCAGAGACAGAGAGATAGAGACAGAGATAGAGACAGAGAGATAGAGACAGAGAGATAGAGACAGAGAGATAGAGACAGAGAGATAGAGACAGAGATAGAGACAGAGAGATAGAGACAGAGAGATAGAGACAGAGAGATAGAGACAGAGAGATAGAGACAGAGAGATAGAGACAGAGAGATAGAGACAGAGAGGCAGAGACAGAGAGATAAAGACAGAGACAGAGAGAAATAGAGATAAAATTCAAGCGAGAGAAAATACATACGGGAATAAACAGAGATACATGATAAGGAAGAAGAAAAGATGGGTTCGTAGGAGGTAAGAAGTGAGGGTGAAGCATGTACAAGGAGAATAAGTGAGAATAATCAGAGAGCAGACGACAGAGACAAGGAAAAATAAGGGAAAAGGTGGATTCGATGTTTGTGACGGATTAGAGTGAAGGGATAAACAAGGAAAATAAAAGATGTGATTATAGATAAGGAGAAATGTATCAATCAAAAGAGAAGTGAAAAGTCAGGGAGTATAGTAAGGAAAGGAAAGGGAGACGTCGGTGAAGGTGAAGAGAAGGAGTCCGGGTGAAGAACGCAAGTGAGCATATAGAGAAAACCATAGAAGGCAAAGTAAGACATCACCTCAGAGTTATGTGGTCCGAAATGTTTGATGGACCGAACTGCCTGCTTGCTTACTCTTCCATCCCTCATTGTCTGCACCACAAATGTTTCTGCATCGGGGCGGACGTGAACGGAACGGGGCGGAATGGAACGAAACGGAGTGTAGGAGAAGATGACGGGGTTCGATGCATGGATGGGGAATTACGGGGTCGGGGCGATGAGGGGACGGGGTGATACGTGGACGGGGTTTAGTTACGGCAGAAGGAAGGGGACGGGGTGTAAGACATGAAGGGAGGGAGGTACGGTGATTGGGAAGGGACGGAAAAGGACAGCGAATGACTTGGCTTTCGGGAAGGAGACGAAAGGAGACAGGAATACAGGCAGCGGACCCGGTCAGGACGGAGCTGGAGGGGCGGGTGAAGGCGGGAAAGTGTGCTTGGCTAGAGGTGCCGCTAACTCACTCCACTGTCAACCAAGATATATTTATTGACAGTACAGGATAATTATTGTGTCGATATTATTTAACTAGATTGCAGTTAAGATATGCACATGTTTTAGTACTGATATTATTTCTCCTACTCAGTGTAAAGTAAATAAGTTTTCTCCTGCATTAAATTGTACTCTAAACTGATTTGTGTACGATTCCCCTACAAATATGTTTTTGTTTACGAAATAATGAGACAAACTCAGTTTTGTGACACCCAAGTCCCTTCCAAACAAATATTATTTATCTTCTACGAATTTCCATAAAGTGATATCAAGATGTTCATATATTAATTTAAAATTCGTTAGGGTGAAGAAAATATTATAAACTCTTTGTAGAATTCCTTTTGTGAAACCTTCCTCTAGTACTATAATATTCCTTGATATACATTTTAGTTTTCTGTAAAATGAACTTGCAGTCAAATGTAACGTTACGTAAGAGTTGTATTCTTAGTGTAATTTTTCTATTATGAAATTGCACTACAATGTATGTAGAAGTATCTAAACGTTCGCGTCTCTCAGCGTCAAGTGCAGACAGATAATTTTCTTTCAATCAGTATCCCTTTATCCCTTCCATTAAAAGTCAAAAGTGTGTTCTTAAAGTGTGTAGAGCTACCTAATAACTAACTAACCTTGTGTATGTGTATATACAAACTTTTCATCTGACACTATTATTTTCCCTCAGTTGTCAATAGTTATTTATCAGTCTCTCACCACATCAAGGCCGCAATCATAATTATATTAATCGGATCAAATAAGTATCAAGCACGACAAACAATTCCGACATTATTATATTGATGTGATGATGAATATGTCTCGTCAAACAATGCCAACTAATAAGAAGTACCGTTCTCTTTGTTTAATTTCCGTAAAAATATTCAGTCTCTCGAAGTAAGTGAATTGTTTTTCCTGCACATTATAAAACCAACGAACTTAAATGAGAGATTACATACGATAATTTTTAAAAACACACTGATTATGAGGGTAATAATATTCAATGCCCATACAAGGCTTCTCCTGTACCTTTACTATATTGAACGTTTATTACCAGAGCCTACACCTCTCATTTTAACATTGACATCCTTTTCCAACTCCAAATCAACTTAGTTTTGGAACGTTCTATATAAAAAATGGAGCCTCTCGTTATAGTATTTCGCTCCTCCCTGACTATTTCGTACCTCCTTTGACAGTTTCCGATCTCATTAGTAATTTTCATATTATCATGTTTCGTACAGCCTCATTCCAATTCCTTTCCCATGATTTATTTTATTAACTTAAATATAAAGCTTCAAAAAATAATTCTTAGGCTCATATTTAATAAGGGGCGCCGTTAAAAACGAAGCAAAATATTTTAATACTCAATATTATCTGGGTATGCAATCCTCTAGACTTTATCTGATACTTGGTAAATATGAAAAACATAATGAACTCTGTATAATTTTTCACATACTTGGTTGGGTACTGGAGAGGCTACAAATATAATTATAAACACCGTACAGCAGATCGCATCTTGCCTCTGCAAAACCCGCACATAATCTGATTTTACCATCATGGAAAATTTTAGGGAATATTTTTGCTAAGGTTAATACATTCAGATCTTAGCGAGGTTACCATACTGTGATGAGTATATTATATGAACTGATAATGTGCGTTATCATAACATATCTACTGTATGTGTGTGTGATTTTTTTTTTTTTTATGATCTTAGTGGAGTTTCTGCATTCAGTGTCAGTATTACACATTAAAGTGAAATGTCTGCATTACGACGTGGTACAATTTAATACCTATTGTTACTTTGTGGATGAATTTGTAATCGTTGTTTGAGTGTGCATGTGACGGAGACGTATCAGGGACTGGCTTGTTAACTTGTGTGTATTAATTTTTCACTCCCATGAATGAACGGCAATATTAGATTATCTCACATTATGTACCCAATAAATATAATATCCTTCATATCATTTTTTTTATTATTTACATATTTTACTAAAGATTGTGTGTGTTGTTTTTACAAGAAATTGCTTACCGGTACTGTATTTTATTTGATAAGCAATTAGAAGGTGGCAAATATACTAAAATGCTGTTAAGTAATTTTTATTTTACATTTGCTTATTATCAATATGTGGAAAGATATTCATATGCAGCTTTGCATTGCACGCATAAAATTTCAGATTACCTGATCTTAAAAAAAACATGTCTAATTTCTTTATTATTCCATCTAGCCTTTGCAGCTGATAAAATCTCCTTATTATTTGACACATTTTTAAATTCCAAGATATTTTGAGACAGTTTCTTAAATCCTGTTGTTAAATCACTCATTAGTATTTCTTTCGCATTCCACGTCTGCCACACTCCCATTTCACTTATTTCACTCATCCTATTCAGAGTAATTTTGACACATCCTATTTATATGTACTGCATATCTCGCTCCTTATACTAATTAAAACAGCAAATCCTCCTCCTTGATTAATTCAAATGTAGGCTTTTATCGAACAGGTGCCCATTAAAAATTAGTACTTACACGTTTCTTCTCCCCACCAACCCCCACAACCATCACCCCCTTCTACACCTCCCCCACCCCCTTCTACACACCCCACCCCCTTCTACACATCCTCCCTCCCCCTTCTACACACCCTCCTCCCATTTACACATCCCACCCACCCCCTTCTACACATCCCCCCCTCCCCCTTCTACACTCCCCCCCCCTCCCCCCCTTCTACACATCCCCCCACCCCCCCTTCTACACATCCCCCCACTCCCCCTTCTACACATCCCCCTTACCATTTCGCACATCACCGCCGACAATTTCGTACCTCGCCATCTCGGCCTCCCCATTCCTTGTTTTTACTGGCCGCTAACAGTTCCATTTCGGCCCTGTCTTCTGGAGGCCCCCACACCAGCACTTTTGTGGCGCCCCTTCTTTATCCGTCCCCTCCCGCCCCCTGCCCCCCTCAAAGCTCCCCCCTCCGAGCCTTACTATCTCTCTCTCTCTCTCTCTCCCTTACCCACCCTCACCCTCACCTTTCATCTCCCTTCCTGCACCCTTCTTCTCTCCCCTCTTTGTCCTTCCTACTCCCTTTCTCTCTCTCTCCTCTCCCTTCTCCCCATACCTTTCTCTGTCTCTTCTACACCTCTCTTTCCTTCTATTTCCCTCTTTCCCTACCTTTACCTACACACACACACACACACACACACACACACACACACACACACACACACACACACACACACACATTCTCTCTCTCTCTCTCTCTCTCTCTCTCTCTCTCTCTCTCTCTCTCTCTCTCTCTCTCTCTCTCTCTCTCTCTCTCTCTCTCTCTCTCTCTCATGTCTGTCTGCATCCCCCTGTTTCTCTCGTTTGACTTTTACTTTCCTCTCCACATTTCTTCTTACGTATTTATCATTCTCCCTCTTTCTGTCTGTCAGTCACTCACTTTTTCACAGTTGTTGTATGTCTCTCTTTTCGTTATGCTATACTTTCTCTCTCGTTGGCCGTCCTTCGATACTCAGGCTCGATTTCAAGAGTTCTGTCTGTCTGTGTGTTTGTTGATTTCTCTGTTCACACTCATTATAATTGTGTTGTTGACAAATCTGTTTCTTTACGTCTGTTTGTCTTCATTTTGTTTTTTCTTTTTTTTTCTCTTGGCCGGTAATTTTATGGTCCGTTTTCTCCTCCTTATTCTGCCTTCTATTATTATTTATGCCCCAACTCTTACAACAAGTATTTTACAGTTAATTTTTTTCTAGCCACTTATTTTAGATCAAGTATTGTAGAATAGAAGATCTATAGCAAGTGTTTTGCTTCTCTTGAGCAAAATATATATATATAATTATTTTTTTCCTCCAAATTTTTATGGAGATATTCTTAGACATACTGGAAGGAATGTTTCCATTAGTAATATTTTGGTTATAGTCTGAATGGAAATCCAAGTCAAATTCAGTACCTAAGTAATATTACACGATGAAAAAGCTGTTCTCTGAAGACTACCAATCATTAGGCTAGGAGAGTGTGCACTACAGAGGAAAATTGTAACCTAGTTAAACAAATGCAAGTTTTCGTATCACTTAGAGGAGAGTCATGAATGTACGTTTGCCTCCTCCTTCCAAACGATAATATAATTTTTTTTTTATGAAAACGTTCCGTTTTATTTATTTCTATTCCCTAAATTTTATATGTAGTAATTATGTAATAAATGAGCACAGAATACAGCATTATCAAATCATGCCTGCTATTGTGTTTTCTATCATATATAACAAAATTGCACCACTACCTTCTTTAATGTTATTACTTATGTCGAGATTAATTTAAAGCCAGTCACGGTACAATGAATCCTAAACCAAGCAGTTGTGAAATTATCAGTAGTTTACTCAAAGCATGTAATATAAAAGTCTTATATATTTTGGAATGAACTGAATCACAAAGTAAAAGTATTATGAATAATCTACTCTGACGTAGTAGTTTTTTTTCTGTAGCTTTAAAACTGGTGTTCAATTTTTTCATAGCATATATATCATATATCGCTTTAATACAAATTGTCACTGTTCGCAGCAATGTACAGTTGGATAATTTTCATCTACAGACTTATCGCACAATATCTTACTATATTGTTTGAGTGATTAATACTGTACTCTGTCCAAAATCAATTTTCTTGTGCGTACTTTCGATAATGGTTTTCAATGCTCTCTCTATATATATGTCAATGAGTATATTAGGTATTTTGATATTCAGCTCTGAAACAGATGGTTTTCTCGGAAAATTATTTAATACAATTTAAACCTGTTGTTTGGTTAGAGAGTATGAGAGAGCAAGTATATGTTTTAGAATTTCGAAGTATTGTTAATGCACCACATGTACCCGCAAGCCCATCTTATTATTCTTTTTACTTGTGGTTTAGTGCAGAATTCCGGCTTCCTTGTAGAACGCAACATTATGTTTGTGCTTTTTCCCAGCAGATGGAGTAGCAATCCTCGATGGAAACACACACATTTATATATCTATGTTGTATTTTGTAGAACTACAAGATATTTTGTAAACAGATAATAAATATAACTTTACAGTCATTAAAATTAGCTTGATATTTCAATATTAGATTAAATAGCGGTAATGAAGCTTGGACGGTATAGTATAGCATTTACTGGTACTGATCTGTAAACACCGCTCTGGTGATGAAACTGTTGTATCCATCAAATATAATACTATAATAACTCAGTCTTCTAGTTCTGTCATTTATATTGTATAGACATGATGTAAATGACTGTCGTCTCAAATTGTGGTAGAGTTTCATGTGCCCATGTCCGTAGTGTCGAGCCTGACAGTGTAAAGTTCTGTAGATTCAGTCTTCCTTTAATTTAACTTCATACAAAACAAAAGTTGATAACACCTGGTTTTTTTTCCTGAATTTTGACCCAAAATTAATCGAATTCTTATTTATATCATAATTATGTGCGCCTTTGCCTTCCATTCGAGAATGAATAGTACACAAAACGTGAAGAAGATCGATTTCTGACAAAGCTCCTGAATTGGTGTAGTTTGTGTTCGTGTTAAATGTTTGCAAGCAGACAGGCTCGTAGAAATGAGATAATTGTGAAGTGTTTTGATAAATAGCCCTCTCTTTCCAGCCCATACGTTCAAACAAGCGGTGCCTGTTTAACTGCAAATTATACGATCAAATGTATTTCGTATAATCGGCTCTGCAACACGTCGGTCCGCGGGGTGGATATATATACCATTGATCACACGTTATATACAAAGCATGCACAATGAACTCTTTCCACATGACGGTCACCCATGTTACACGTTGTTATCATGCAGCATTACCGCACGCTGCAAGAGGCGGAACATTCTCTCTCTCTCTCTCTCTCTCTCTCTCTCTCTCTCTCTCTCTCTCTCTCTCTCTCTCTCTCTCTCTCTCTCTCTCTCTCTCTCTCTCTCTCAATATATATATAGTGAAATTTGAATTATTATCTTTAGACAAATGGATATGTACTGTACCATGTGTATCATTTTACATTTAGATTATTTAGTTCGTTGATCATGTATGTTTATTAATAGAAACTATTAAATAGACGTCAACTTTCCCCTGCAAGACCAGTATTTTTTAGTGTGTCGCTCGTTCTCATAAATAAATAGTGAAGAGAAAGGCGAGGGACGTGAGACTGGCGATGTAAAGTTAATTTTATGTTTGGGAGATCTAATGTTTTCAGAGTTTGGCCGCGGCATAATATTTCTGGTGGTGGATTGTACTGTAACACATGAACCAACCTTACACCACTTAACAGAAATCGTGCCCATACATAGGCTGGAGCATCTACCCGTAAAGTAATATATTCCCAAAGGTACTACGTCTCTCTATCCATCCAATCCCAAACGAACCCTGTATACCAAGGACACCCTGGAAGAGGTTTGAATTCTGTGTTTAGTATATCGATTTTCAACATTTACTGTGACACGCACATATTGTCACTTTTCTCCTTCACACGAGGAAGGTCAACTTTGAAGGGACATAAAATTGCCAAACTTTATTATCATTCTCAGTACAAAGACAAACTGAAATATTAATACCCATGATAAAAGAAAGCATGATGAATAAAAGGCTGGGTAAATAAAATGTTAGTCTACACAATATACTGGTCCAGTGGGAACTCCCCATAAGGGGGCCTTCGAGTTGTAGGAGAATTAGTGGGGTACTGATTCCTCCAAAGTATGGTAAGGAGACAAAATATTTACAGTGTTTATGTTAGCTGAGTTTTACTATACTTGAAGTTTGGTGGAATCAGAAGTTACGTATTTTTTCCATAAAAAGGACCATTTATGGTTTTGTCTAATCCAGAAGCATTGTTATTCTTCTGCCTCCTGTAGCTACAGTAACTTTACCCAGCAGAGGGATAAGTTCACTCACCTCAAAAGACCATTTGTAACTCATATAGACAATATGGTAAGCACATGACGTTGTGATAGATGATGATGTTACCTCAATCTTCCGTCAAAGTAAATCAAGTACAAATTATGAGAAATCAATTAAAAGGAAGTTAAATGAATAACGTAGTGAAGATTTGTATTTACTCTTGATGGCATGGATGTGATGGGTTAGTATTTTCATCCATTCGAAAAAATAGTATGTGACTCATTTGTCGTGGCCTTTAATGAGATTAACAGGTAGCATAAAATTAATAATCTACTTTGATCACTGTACAGAGGTCATGGCAATTTAGTAATGTGATGCATTTAGAGACCATTTTTCAGTGGACGTTATGATTATCAATGATATTATCATCGTTGGAGGTAATAAAGTTGAATTACTACTCTGCTAAATAGCTTTATTTTTACTAATTTGTGCATAATATTATAATTACAACAGGTATTGCCAGCACCCTTACCCTCATTTAGGTGTAATGATTCGTATAACTTTCACCTGCTTGTTTTAAGATTTACAAAAATCAGGGGGACAGATGCTTGATAAACTTTGTAATATGGTTTGCCATTAACTTATTAAGTATCAATCCTCCTTTCCGTTGCACCAATCTCTTATAATTATCTAGTTTGACATCCCCTTTCACGATCATTATTCATCAGTCCTCACGATTGATTTTCATTCTTCATTTTTTACGTTTTTCCTCTCATCTTCCATATCTCTCACCTCACACTATACACCCGCCCACCACCCCACACTACAGACCCCACCCCCCCACCCCATACTACACCCCCCCACCCTACACTACAACCCCCCACCACCTAGCCTGCAGTACACTACACTACCACTCATTCCTACAACCATTTTTTTCTCTCTTTTCTTTACGCTGCGACCACAACTACAAACTACACACATACACGCCGGCACTAGATCTTTCGCACCTCGACTCCACCAAAAATCACACACACACACACAAACACACACCGACCGACCCATATTGTATTGTATACTCAAAAACGAACACAAATTATATACTTATCACATGCACACAACCTCTCTCTCTCTCACACACATACACACACACACACACGTTAACCAGACACGGGTGGAATCTCTGGTCCAGTCGCGTACCTAATTGAATATAAAGAGTTTTTGGCCGCACCATTCTGGCCCTCGACCTCCGCTAACACTTGGGACACCGGCGTCGCTAATACTCCATCGCTGTAACCACCAAATTGATATTGGTCGTATGCATCGTGCAACCAACCCGAGTGAGCCGAAACCCCCCACTTCCATTTGGGTCCCCGCCGCGGAATATATATATGTATATATTTTTTTTATGTTTCTCTCTTTCTTTTCCCCCTTACTCTCTTTCTCTTTTATTCTTTAGTGTTACAAAAAAAAAAAGTGGAATTTATACAAAGCCTCTGAGGGTTTAAAAAGTAGGTTCTTCCCTCACCCCTCCCCTGCCCTCCTCCCACCCACACCGCCTCGCTCGATCTGTTAGGTCCGGTGTGATGGGCCATAAACTTTTGCCAACTGCAGGTATAATATGCAGATTATGGTACAGGAGATGCTTGCTTTCTCTCTGTCTGTCTGTCTGTCTGTGTCGGTATGTCTCTGTCTGTATGTGTTTCTTACCCCTCCTTTTGTATGTCTGTGTCTAGTACCCTTTATGTCTGTCTGTCTATCTGTGCCTGTTACCATTACTTCTCTATCAGCTTAAATGTCGTATGTATGTATGGTCCCCTACTTCTCTGTCTGTCTGTGTCTGTTCTCACTAATTCTTTGTCTGTATATCTGTATGTCTGTCTGTATGTCTGTATGTCTGTTCCCCCTACTTCTCGGTCTGTGTATTTGTCTATCTGTGTCTGTTTCCCATACTTTTCTCTCTGTCTATATGTCTGTCCGTATATCTGTTCCCCCTACTTCTCTGTCTGTCTACGTGTCTGTTACCCTTACTCCTCTGTCTGTATGTTTCTGTTCCCCCTACTCCTTTTCTGCTTTTGCTCCTGGCTCTGTCCAAAACATCGTCATTGTTCCCACCAACACTTTCTTTCCATATCGGTCTTGCCACTTCGTTCATCATTTCTGCCATTGGACTTGCACTTTGGTTTAACCCTTGCCTCTGCCAAACCACTGCCTCCGTCGTAGTTTCTGCCCCCTATACCCTGCCATTGTTCCTTCTCCAAACACTACATACATCTGCATCTGCTCTTACTTTCCTCCTACCCCTGACCCTTTTCCAGTCCCTCGTCCGTGTCTCGACTAAAATAACAACAAGCCCTAACTACTCGACGATCTCTTCTCTTCAGGGATGGCTTATCATAGAGGAAGTCCTACCCCATGTCTGGTCAGAGAAGATCAGTAAATGGTGAGTCGTGAGTTAAGGTTTGTGGTGTGGAGTTGGAAATGCTGCATTGGCTTTGCATTTATTAAACTCCATTACAGGTACAGTAGAAGTGGAGTCCTTCGTGACATTGTTTTTCGACTTCTTTTGCAGGTCAAATGGTCCTCAAGTGGGGTTCATGCTGTCCTGATTTGGATGTGGTTTTGTGTATAAAATCGTTTTCATACCGGCTAGCTTAGATATGACCATTGTACACATAGTAAGTCTATACATCATTATCAGTAGGCCTTTAAAACTCCTAGCAATTCTTCTCTGTATCGTGTCCTTAAACTATGTTATTTCCTTAAGTAGTGGTAACGTTTTAAGAGAGGGAGTAAGAAGTGAAACATTTTCACTTAATCTGTTATAACACTCGGAGTTCTGGGTAACTCAAACGAAAAGTCTAGCATTATTTGTGTTCCAAGTATTGATTGTTTCACTGGTGCTTTGCCATTATATAAATATCATGCATAATAAGTGGTGTTCGCAGTGGGAATTATTAATATGTTCAAATCCTGGGTGACCAGACTGAGGGAATTATAGTGATTTACCAAAATATAAGTAATAATATTGTCTCGTATGTTCAAAATAAATAATATATCAAACAAGGAAACAGTATGCAAGAAAAACAATCCATACCAAACAAGAAACAAGAAAAACAATCTATACCAAACAAGAAAAAAACAGGAAATAAGAAAAACAATCTACCAAACAAGAAAACAGTAAACAAGAAAACAATCTACCCAACCAAAGCGAGACTGTGTATAGGTGGACCAATCAACACCCCGAGGGGCTTTTAACAACACTGGTGACTGCCGGAACACTGATCGCTAATTAACTGATTTTTAGGTGGTTAATGAGTTAATTAATGACCCACCGCTGTAATCAAGTAGTTTCCTCTCTCTCTACGTGCTAATCCCGTCAAAGCCTCGCTCGCTCTCTCGCTCCCGGGGTCCTGTCGTGGTGGTGGTGGTGGTGGTGGTGGTAGTAGTGGTAGTGGTAGTAATGGTAGTGGTGGTGGTGGCTACTTGTTGTCTGGGTTCGTCTGTCTGTGTTTATGAGCAGTGTGGAGGAATTATTATTTGTTAAAGTCGGTTTTCATGAAGATTTTAGCGTACAGTATACTACTATAGGTCAGCAATATAATGCAAGGGTTTGAAAAGAATGTTGGCTGGAGTCTCCTTCCAATCCCTTTGTGGGCTGTGACATCACCTTCATGGCCCACAGATGTCCCACATGAAGTTAGCCAGGCATACTTTTTCCTTCATTGAATCATAAAGAAAATTGATTATGAGAAAAAAACTAAAGACTCGCTAAAAATTTGTAAGGGCTTAAAAATATAGTTGCTTCGTACTTATGTCATAATTATGTTAATTAAAGATATTAAAACAATGTGGAATACGTTCATTCACACATTCATATCTACAATTATAGATTTGATTAAGATTCTTAGTGAGTCACACAAATATATAATACCGGTATGTATTTTCTCAATCATCTTTAGGAAATCCCCATATCCCATTTAAAAACATCATACGCGAATGTGAGCGACGGAGGTAAATTTTCTATTATCTATAGGCTACTGTCAAGACCAATGACAAACAATAAAAATAACAGTTTGTTAATACTGATAGTTAAAGGGAAGAAACATGTCAGCTCTCAATATTTATAGGCATATGAAAATATAAGTATAAACTTGAGTAAATGCATATTGTAGTTACCTAAATAGTAAAAATACGAGTAAAACTAAAGTAGATCTGCCACTATTTGTGTGTTTTGAGTAAAGGGAAAGAGTAGGAGTATAAGTCAGAGGGTCCTCGGCCATACACTGCTGTTCTAGTTGACGTGGCTGAGGTGAAAACAAATGTCCCATCGTGTACGCCAATACGGGAGAGCAGATTTGGCTAAGGGATGAACACAGGATGATCAGTGTACGCTGCGCCAATTTTTGCAGGTTGCTGTTGTTCGTAAAGGTCCCCGTGTACTGAACATTTTTTCCTTTTTTTTTTATGTTGGTTTTGATTTTGGACTGTTCGTGATATCGGGGAACACGAACGATTTGTCAACATAGGAAGGCTCTATTTGTGTTCATTTTCCCTGTGGTTAAACCTTATTTTTACCATAGCGTAAAGTGAGGGTCCCTACTCTACTGAACTGAACGAACACCTTTTTTAGAACAGATACACGTGAGCTCGACCCCCACAGCATAATGCATGATGTGTCAGGATTCAGTATTTACAGGAGTTCAAACGCTATTCCGACCCTAACGTAATGTGGAATGTCCTACTTTACTCTATTAATTTTATCCCCCAGTTACAAAAGAATGTTCATATGGGAGGTAAACACAAACCCTTTTTCGTCAGCATATGCACCTTCGATTAGTGTTCATTTACAAGAGCCCAAACGTTCATTGTAGCCTCACTTGAACACACCCACTATGGAGAACGTTTGGAAATGGTTTTGTGTTTGGTGTGAGAATGGCGTACTGACCCGGTCGTTCTGCACCTGCGGCCTCCCACTGTGATTTTGTTTTAATGTTTAAGTTGCGCTCCATTGTTGTTAAAATATCGGTTTTTTAGTGCATGTCGGCCCGCGAACCACCAACGGCTCCATTGGTTTTCGAATTTTATCAGGCAGTCGGTCTTTCGGGGAGAGGGGGAGGAACGAGGGACAAGGATACTAGAGCTCTCGCAAAAAAAAAAAAAAAAAGTCTGGTAATGTTTTAGGTCCGTTTTCTATATTTTGTCTTTGCAAAATATTAAATATGTTCAATAATAACTTGAAATTAATTGTAAAATTCGTTTTTGTGATATTATGGTAGTTGGATATTCGTTGATATACTAATGTAATAAATATAATAATCATGTTCCTTTCTTGCAAGTTTATGTACAATAACAAGAGGTCAAATAACTGAAGAACAACAATAACTTCCGGTTTGACGCTCGTTCTGCGACCACTAATATAGTCATACAGTAGTAACCTTGCACCAGATGCAATTACGTGCACTGGTTCCTTGTATTTGTAATAAAACATACCTTGACGAAATACATACATATGCTTTGAGGCACGCAGGCAGGCAAGTACCGAATTTGATAAAAGCCTCG
>JAWZYT010000295.1:5000-20000 GCA_034508575.1 Petrolisthes manimaculis | reverse complement strand
AATATCCTCTACTTGGTAATTAAAATTCTCGATTTCTAATTTCGCATCCATTATGCATCCGCTCTGCAGTCCGTGCTAGTGAAGGCAACAGTAATTTATCTTAATCATATCCGGCAGAGAACAAGTACGGTATAGTTTGTTAAGTCTCTCAGGCTTCTGCGCAAGATTGTTACACATAATTACGCAATTCTTACTGACTAAAACAAAAAACACATATAATTATTGCATTGCTTCGGCTAGTTTGAAGCCCCAGAGGACTGAATCATAAATACACTGTAAACCATAGAAGCTACATTAGTCTCAATGAAGATGAAAATAATTAGTCAAAGGAGATTCATGCCTTTATATGGCAAGCATTAAAGAAGCCAAAATTGAGTTGGGAAATTCAAATCCAGTTAGTCCTCCAAGCAAAATTTCATTTTATAGGTACTGTTTTGTGACACTGTTAGGAGGAATCAGCTGCATTGTTATGGAAAAAGTTTTATTAAATTGTGCAGACAATGTCACAAGTCTGTTAAGGCTGACAATAACTTAGGCTAAACTTTCCAATAGATTTTAACCCCAGGGAATAACTTAAGGGATTCGGAGGCTACACATTTCACCAAGCTGTGCTACAAAACAACACGTATATCAAAGACGTCTAGGCATATCTCAGTATAGAATAATATATGACATTTTTGTAGGAATGAATAGCCCACAAACCAAGTCCGTGTAGGCCTAAGGTATATTTTCTGCCTATTACAGTAACACACACCAACTACAGTAATTCACACCAACTACAAAATGTTGAAGGGGTCATCTGTTCTGTTGTCTGTGAATTGGACAGCCACTGATTACTTCAAACTGTGCACCAATACAAATCACCCACTTGCTTATGAGGTTATTATAGTCTGTTTCCTGGTAGAGTCTGGAGGAATCAGTAGCCCTTTAGTTCTCCCACAACAGACAGATGATGACCCCCTAAAGTTTGACACAGACCACTCTGCGATCCCCACGTCTGTCTGTCTGTCGGGAGTGAAGTGAATTTCTCAGCCATGCTTTAATGTGTAATACCGTGGACTTATTAATAAAGTGATTTGATAATTAGCTGCCCCGGCTTTCATGGCTTCATAATTAACTGGACACGCGACTGGTCCTAATAATTCAGTGTATAAGTTACAATGCGTATATTAATTTAGTATTACGAGTCAGGGGTTGTACAGTAGTGTAGGTCGCCATTATTTAGTCACAGAGAGAGGCACTTGACACACATTGAGCAAGTGTCGGTTCGGGGCGAGTTTGGGTCGGGGAAAAAATAATATGGAAGCAAGAAATTAATGCGAGGCGTCGATGTGTTTGAAGTGAGGTGTGGTGGAAACTATTGGTGTGAATGTTAAGTTTACGTGTATACGCCTCTGATGGTCATTAACTGGTTTGGATGTATAGCTCTAAATGTGATGCTGCGAGTAACAGTTATCTATCTATCTACCTTACCTATCTTCTCTTGTTTGAATCATTATTGTGTATGGTATTGTGTATGGTATGTAGGTCTTGTTTTGATGTTTGTTTTTGTTAGTATAGTTATTCATGTAAGTGTTTGAATGAATGTACTTTCATTATACAAACAAATATCACCGACATTAGATTTAAAGAATATATTTTGGTGTTGGCTACTGTATGTATGTATGTATGTTCATCTTATGTATATCTATGTTAAAAGTGTTTGTAATGACGTGTTTGTGTTCCTCAGTCTATTCTTAGTCTATATGTGTCTGTTTGTCTGTTATTTCTGACCTGCCATTTTTACTCAAACAAACAGTACAATGACGAAGATTTGTATTCTACTGCCTGCTTTTACGAGTCTATTTACCTTTTATCTGATTGACTGACGCGTGACTCCGAACCCCCCCGATGTCCACCTATCACAATTAGCCTTTATGATATGATTTACTGTCTGTTACAAGAAAAAGTCAACTATAGCATGAATATAGGTTTGTGCTTGATGCGTCTGGACATGAAATGATTTGCTTGTATGAATATCACTGTGAATATATGGTGATTCTATTATAATGATGATATGCCAATGATGAAAATAATTAATGAATGCTAATTATAATAATGTTCTTTGCATGTAAAGTTCCTTATTGCCTGAAAAGAATCTTCACTTTCAGTAATGATTGTGAGTATGAAATGGTATGAATGTATTTGCATCAGATTGTTATTAATGGTGTGAGCAAAACTTTAAACTCACACTTCTGACTGTAATTATGGTTAATGACGACGACCCCCTCTCAGTTCCCTTCATTTCTGTATGTGTTTCACGTCGAGGCATATTATTATTATTATTATTTGTCCCCTTCTCTCAAATGATGGCCATGTTCATATATATATATATATATATATATATATATATATATATATTCGTGATGTCAATTAAATGTCTTTCCAGTCTTGATACAAACACACACACACACACACACACACACACACACACTTTACTTCAATAATAATATGGATATTTAGTTCATAAGCGTTTTTGGTGTGGTGAGTTTTAATTATTCAATTTTTTTTTTTATAAAGTTACAAGTGTGCATCAAGGAAGAAAGATTTAGAGAATTGGGAGAGTTTGATTTTGTGTAGTTCTGAGGGTTTTAAGTAACTTAATATTTAAGCAAATCAGACATAAAGATGACAGTCACGCTACTCTTCAAATTATTTCAAACATAATATATAAATTAGAAATAAAATCCTCTTACAGTAGATTCTCCCTCCATGTCACCTAAAGAAGGATATATTCACCAAAACCATATAATATAAAGTTGTTGCCCCCCCCCCCTCCCCCATCCCAAACCCTCCCCAGCCAGGTCCCCACCAACCTCACTCACACCGTGGCCTGACTCGGAGAATCGGCTGCCACATTTAAAACACTTTAAGTTTAATTACAAAGCAATTACCTTCACTGCTTGATAATCTCGCACTAATAAGTTCCTAAATCAGAGGTAATTATATAATTGGATCCGTTTCAGCGCGGCATGAACCTTTGTGCGTTATTACGTGGTAGCTCATTATGCTAATTACGGGTATTAATACAAATTAAACTTGGATTATAAGGTCAGAGGCACAGATTGGGAGTTGACGGAGGTGGGTGAGTGTGTGAGGTGGCACTGAGGCCTTATTGCCTACACACACATTGTATACACGTACACTGAGACTTCACTGCCTACACACACATTGTATACACGTACACTGGGACTTCACTGTCTACACACACATTGCATACACGTACACTGAGACCTCACTACCTACACACACATTGTAAACACGTACACTTAGACCACACTGCCTACACACACATTGTAAAAACGTACACTGAGACCTCACTGCCTACACACACATTGTATACACGTACAATGAGACCACACTGCCTACACGCACATGGACCATAAAGTTAGTACACATTGTATACACACACACGGACCACTGCACGCGTGTTTTACTGTAAATAACGTACACGCTTGCCTACTTACATACTCACGGGCTACTTCTATTAATTATATTATCAAAAATAGTTGCACATATTATATTCCTTGTTTATACGCGACGTCCTTGTTTGCGCTACCTCACACACACACACACACACACACACACACACACACACACACACACACACACACACACACACACACACACACACACACACACACAAACGGAATCTGTACATCCGACCAACACACGATACATCACCTAAATAATTAAAGACACACACGCACACCTATATACACTCACTCCCATACACCAGGAACTATACACTAGAATCTGTACACTAATTCATAAATGTTCACTTCTGCACGTGCACCTGTACACTCGCAATCCAAAATATGTACCCAGACTTAATTCGAATACCCTGATCGAGTATTAAGTGTGTGTGTGTGTGTGTGTGTGTGTGTGTGTGTGTGTGTGTGTGTGTGTGTGTGTGTGTGTGTGTGTGTGTGTGTGTGTGTGTGTGTGTGTATGTGGGAGCTCAAGATAATATGAAACAGGATAAGCGTGGAATTGGTTCACTAATATGTCACATGATTCGATTCTTCAACAAGACCTGGATACTAATTTTGGACTGCGAGTGTGGATCCAGACCTGAATACTGTATGAATTATAGGACCTGTAAACTCGCTTCCATACTCTCACCCCCGTTTCCTCACACTTGTTCACTCAGACTTTTAAATATACACCTGTATGCTCACAATTGCATATTATACAGTAACTAAAAATACTTACTCTCGATCTAAAACATTCACTTAAGAAATACCAACCAGGAAACTTTTTTTTTTTTTTTATTCCGTGCAATCATCATCTTACATGAACACTCACTTCTCCATCTATGTTTTTCAATTATTTCCATCCTGCACACAAAGTACAGACAACTTCATTTAAGAATTCTAAACACATAAACAGAACGACATGTATACCTGAACATCGATAGTTTGACCACCACTACACCTTTACCCACGAATATACCACAACACCACGAGTCTGTACACCGGGTTGGCACAGTTTTACGATACTGTAGCCTTCTCACTTCCCGTCAAACTAACCAAATACTGACACTCATTACCGCATACTCACCTTGTGTGGAGTAGTAAATAGATCCACTCAGTAAGGTCAGCAATGCTATACACGGACTGTTTATTCCAGCTCGATAAAATATATATGTGCGTTATTATGTATAAACGTGCGTAAACCTGATTCATAATAATATAAGTGGACCAAGTATATACCGGTATATATATAAATAGTTCATAGCAGTGCGAGTGGAAATATGCTGATATAAAACTACTTCGTTTACTGCAGTGGACTATATTTGGACTCAAGTGGGGGACCTTAGCTAAATTACACCTGATTAGTCATGAAGAGTAGCGTGTTCTCAGGTAGAGCATTACAATATTACCAGACTGTGAGTGGGATATGGTGGATTAACGTGGGTTCTTGGGGGTTTGAGTGGGTCTTGGTGAATTATATCGAGTTTTGAAATATAACATAAATACAGAATGGGCATAAATATATCATGTGAAGTGTAACAACTATTGATGTTTTGTTACCCTTTATATATTCTTCCAAAATGGTCAGATATTAATGATTGAGACTGTGCATGTCATTGTTTTATCATTAATCGTAGGCTAAGAACTTTTAATTTGATGGAAAAGTTAAAGTATTGGATAAAATGCTATCCAGGTTTAACGTTTATATAAACATCTCAGTCTTTTTGTCAGTGTCACAAAAAGGTGTACAGAGCTGAATGGATAGGGAGGAGGTGCACACCCGAATTGAATCAGATGGATACAAGTACGTGTCCAAAAGACCTGCCAAACATCCTAAAAACATGACGAATTGTTGGAGTCACCTTGCAGACACAGACACACACACCTCACCTACAACATGACAATTTCTCCATGCCTCACTATGTCTGGTACCGTGGAGTGGGACACCTGTATGGTAGGAGTCCCACCCTCACTCACCGCTGTGCATGATGTAGCCGCTGTTCGCATCCGTATTGGATACAGTTCCATGTGGGAGGCCAAATCTAAGTATATATACTTAGATTTGGGTGGGAGGTTGCTAGGCGGCCGACAGCAGACCAGACGATATGCAAACTCTGTCAAGCTGCCGATTCTTGCACGCTCAGACATTCCGTCATGTATTTTCCCTCAATTGACCATTTTAGACCTTCTCACCTAATGTGTCATGATATGTGTGACTATTCAATTAACCAGCTCGATGACTTAAAAAATATCTCAATATATTTTCCGAGTTTCTCAGCCCCTAGCAATGTCAATATATAATGTTGACATTTAACTTGTATGTTAGTCTATCCCAAAGCCGGGGGGCAATATCAACCCCTCGGCTTTGGACTAAACATTATCGTATAATCTTTATTATTTACTATGTAACTTTTTTTTTGCAACATTATTACTCCCACTGCAGTTTTTGAGTTGTATGTATGCCTATGTGTGTGTTTGTATGTGTGTATTTGTGCATATATGCATGTCTGTGTTTGCATGTGTGCATATATGTATATGTTTATGTACAGTGGGCGGCGGGAGTGATGTCACCTCACCTGCCCTGATGGGACCCACAGTGTTCAGGGGCTCGTGTCAGTGGGTGTCGTGGGGGTGGCTGGCTGGCTGGCTGGCTGGCTGGCTGGCTAGGTGGCTGGCTGGCTGGCTGGGTGGGTGGGTGATGCAGTGGATGTTTTCCCGCTTGCTGTACAATATGTTTATTATTGTTACTTCGTATTATTATCAATGTTGTTATTGTTCTCTATCATGACATTTCTGCAATTCTTTACATTTATTTACTCATATTAATTTCTCACCATGTATCAAATAACTTCATGGCCTTTGGGGGCAACGTTCCCCAGAGTGTGGGGGCTTGTGCTAAAAGTAAATAAAGAACTTAAAAAATGGCAAATAGGAAATGATATTTTTTCATAACTACTCAGCCATTAGTGTCGAGCAGCTGTGAGTAAAAGTAAAAATGTGAGATGTTAGTAACGCCGAGAGATACATACAACATTCTCCCCTCCCCACGATGGGTTTATCTCGTAAATATCCTGTGCTGTTAATTTCAAGAACAGAGGAATTAAAAAACAAAGACCAGAGAACCTAGCTTTGCGCTGCAGAGTAAAAGAGAAAAATGTAATAATTTACTCTCCATTCGTTATTTGCTTTTAGTGACTTCGTGTACCGGTAATACTCATAAAATATTATTCTAACGTAAATTGTAGCCTGTTTCAGAAACTATAAGAGCTATGTAAGAGCAGCCAGATCTTAGGGGAAAATATTGTTCATGCCTTCTGTGACTTTTTAAATCACGTCAGTAAAAAAAAAAAAAAAAAAAAAAGAACTATGGAGTTAAGGTCCATAAAAAATCCACTGTATCAAATTCCCAAAAACTGAGAGAACCATTTTTCAGTCGGGGAATAGTGAGTGTACACGGGCAGAAAAACTCATCCACACCCTTTCATTGGCAAGTAATATGAAATATCAGACAACCCAAGTGTTTCCAGAAGTGGTCTTAGAGTGGCTTGCCAACCTTACCAATATAACAAGTAGTAGTAGTAGTAGTAGTAGTAGTAGTAGTAGTAGTAGTAGTAGTAGTTGTAGGAGTATAGAAGTAGTAATAACAGTAGTAGTGGTAGTGGTAGAAGTAGTAGTAGTAGTAGTAGTAACAGTAGTAGTAGTAGTAACAGTAGTATAGTAGTAGTAGTAGTAGTATAGTAGTAATATAGTAGTAGTAGTATTGTTGTAGTAATAATGTTCAGTTTGTAAACCATGCTCCCGGAGAAATGAATCTTTTATATTTTCAAGGTCCAATTGCGATTTAAAACTTCTACCCTTTCTGTGTCTGCTGATCCTCCCTTACTTCATTCCTGTATTCTTTCAATATTCATTCATCCACTTATTAATTCAGTCATTAACTAATTCTCTTATAAATACAATCATAAGTTCATTCATTTAATAATTTGTTCCTGTATCGGTTCTTCTTACATACTTTCCTTCTTCAACCATTCCTACTTTCCTACTTTCCCTATATCTTCCTTCATTCCTTCTTCCCTACCTTCCTTTCTCTCTCTCCCTTTCTCTCTCTCTCTCCCTTTCTCTCTCTCTCCCTTTCTTTCTCTCTCCCTTTCTCTCTCTCTCTCCCTTTCTCTCTCTCTCCCTTTCTCTCTCTCTCTCCCTTTCTCTCTCTCTCTCTTCCTTTCTCTCTCTCTCTCTTCCTTTCTCTCTCTCTCTCCCTCTCTCTCTCTCTTCCTTTCTCTCTCTCTCTCTCTACCATTCCTACTCTCCTACTTTTCCTATCTTCCTACTTCCCTCCCTTCCTTTCTCTCTCCCTTTCTTATTGCCTTCCTCCCTTCCAGTCTTGTTTCCCCATGTTTTCCATCTTTACTTCCTTTATTCTTTATTAATTCTTCTCCTCATTCCTTCTCCCCACTGATTGTACCCCCCCCTGCCCCACCCCCACCCTCACCCTCCCTCCCTCCCTGCTTTTTCACTCCGTCTATCTCTTCCAGTAACTTTTTTTTCTCTCCCATTTTTCTTGCCCTCTCCCTCCCTCCCTCCCTCCCCCTTCTCTCTCTCTCTCTCATATTATACACCAATACCGTTTATCTCCTCTTTGTGTTATTTCATCTCTCTCTCTCTCTCTCTCTCTCTCTCTCTCTCTCTCTCTTCTACCCTTTTAGTCCTTTGTCGCTCCCTTCTTCCTCTTGTGACTTCTTGTCCTTTTCCTTAATCCCTTTTCTTTGCCCTCCCTCCTGCCTTCTTTTCCTTCCTTTTCCTCTTATACACTCTCTCACACTCTTTGTCCTCCACATTCCTTCCCATCATTCTTCCCTTTTATTTTTATTCTCCCTCTCTCCTTTCTTCAGCAAATTCATTCTAATTTTCCTCATCCTCCTTACCTTCGTTCACCATCCTCCATCCCCTGCCTCGCTCCCCCATCCCCACCACACTTCCCCCCTCCCTCACCTCACTTCCTTCCACTCCTCCTCACATCCCATCCCCCACCCAACGTCACCTCCCTCCCCCTCCCTCCCCCTCCCTCCTCCTTCCCCTTTCCCTCTGAGCTGGGAATATGGAGAATGACCATCCCAAGTTTTAGTCTTCACAATTGCCGGGTCCCTCTCCACTCCTGACCGCCATATTTTGCATTCGAAGTAGCGTCTTGGGCCGGCGGGAGATATGTGGTCACTATCGCCCACTGATCTTGGAGAAATGCCCCAATTCCAGTTTCAATTCCGCGATTGGAACATGAAAGTATTGGAGAGTAGGAGAGGCAGAGGACCGGTGCTGCTGTGAGTTGGGTTGTTGGGGGGGAGGGGAGATGTGGGGTGGGGGGGTAGTAGTTGGTGGGATTCTTACTGAGGGAGAGGGAGGGAGAGAGGGAAGTGGGAGGTTGACGGACTGATAGGGAGGAAGGGAGAGGAGAAGGAGGGGTCTGTGTGTGTGTGTGTGTAGAGAGAGAGAGAGAGGAAGGATAGGATCAGGATGAGGAAAGATGTTATTAATGAAATTGAATGAATTAAGGTACGGATTTTAATGAAGAAAGGAAGAGAAAAGAGGTGAAAAAGGAAATTATGTGATAAGGAATTTTGTCATTCTAAAAAGAGAAAGGAGAAAGAGAATCGAGGAGTTTAAATTTAGGTAAATGAGATGAGGAGATATAATTGGGGAAACAGAAATCGGTGTAGAGCAAAGAGAGAGGAAAGGAATATGAGAGAAATAGATGAGAGGGGATGAGTTTGACGGATTGATGCAAGGAGAGGGAAGATTTGGAAATGCTTGTGAAAGAACGAAGTGCATGTGATGGGAGGTCTGAAAGGAGCCACGTGTGATGGGGGGAGGAAGAGAAACTGAGGAATGGGTGAATAGGATGATAAATGGTTGAAGTTTCATAGGAGAAATGGGTTAAATGGAAAGGAAGGACAACATTATTTTGTGTCTAATTGCAAATAGGAAAGTTTATAAGGTAACGAAGGCTGTGGTGTCTAGTACAATAATATATAGCATGGATAAGGAAGGTAGGGGAGTGATGGATGTGGACAGTGTGGTATTTGGTAAGGAATACTGTAGAGTGGGTAAAAGAGAAAGAATTACTGTAGTAGTGGTTTGTCTGATAGAAGGATAAAGGAAGGGTAGAGGTGAAGGGAACTACAATGGTGCTGCTTAATAGGGAATGTAATGGAACAGGTATGAAATGACCTAATAAGTGTATGAGAGAGAATGGGTGGGTGGAGGGAAAAGGGATGGTCAGGAGCACAAAACTTCGAATGGGAATAAAAAAGATTGACAAGAGTAGTATCAGATTTGAATGGATGGTTAGTGGAAAAGAATTGAATGATAAAAAGCGGGAAGATGGGTCAGTACAGGATGGGAAAGTGGAAAGAACGAATAAAGGAAGAAGGAAGAGAGGATGTGAAAGTGGTGGATGAATGATAGAGAAGTTTTGGTAAGAGGTGCATGGATAACAGAGAGGGAGAGGGAGAGGGAGAGATGGACAACTCTATATAGAGGTGCATGGAGAACACAGAGAGATAGAGAGAGGGGGGCTACTTGTATGTTAATGGCGTCATTCATTTCCTTCTATTTCACCATGCAATCTCTCTTACGTCACATAGAAGATTAAAAAAATATTCAGTGTTAATTAAGTGTATAAAACAGCAAAGAGGCGGTGACTAAAATGAGTAGCAAAGTGGTATGTCAAAAAGTTGTTGTTGTTGTAATTTAGTTAATCGGGAATGTGTAAACTCGTTCATAAAAATACGTGCATCTCGTATAATGACGACTCAATTTCAACACCATTTTCATTATTGTAATTTGTTTGGCTTCTATGATGTAATGACAAATATATGTTTTTTTTATAACAGACAGACAAGTAGGTAAGTAGGGAGTCAATAGTCAGGTTCCTCGTCATTTCGCATAGTAGGCACATTGGGGTCAAGTTACAAATCATTGAACCTGCTGGAGAACGTTTATAATTGCTTAAAACTCTTCCCACATAACCCAAACAATTGCCTGTGTTGGATCAGACGGTAAACCCAGCTTATAAGGGAAGGAAACATAAACCATAGCCCTGATAAAACCCCGGTGTGACGACGCCAGATACCGCCTGTGTGAGGAATGGCCAGTCCTTGCCAAGATAGCAATGGGCCGGGGAGCAGCAGCAGCAGCAGGATGAGGAGGAGGAGGAGGAGTAGTAAACGGAGGATGGATGAGAAAAAGAGGAGGAGGAGGAGGAGGAGGAGGAGGGGGGGGGTAATAGTAAACGGAGGATGGATGAGAAAAAGAGGAGAGGAGGAGGAGGAGGAGGAGGAGAGGGGGTAATTTACTAGTAAACGGAGGATGGATGAGAGAAAGAGCAGGAGGAGGAGGAGGAGAAAGAAGAGAATGAGGAACATTAGCAAGATAAGGAAGAAGAAAAGGATAGGAAAAAGATGAGAGTTTTATAATGATAGTCCAGCAGGAACAGATTTACTGCTTCATCATTACGGGAATATAATATGTATAATTACTCAACTAACTATTTTACTCTGGTTGAATAAAGAAAAGGCCAACAGAGTGGAAGGAAGGGGAGGAGGGTGTTTGTTGTTAGGTAAAATACGAAAATTAGCAAAAGAATGAAAATAATATGATAGCAGTAAGCAGGAGGAGGAAGAATGACTCGGAAATTAGCAAGAGAAAAAGGAGGAAGGATTTAAAGGAACAACAAACGGAACAATAACTCAGGCATGCAGGAGAAAAAAAAAGAGGAGGATGAGAAGGAGTACAAAAAGGAGGAGGAGGACGAAAAGGACGAGAAGGAGGACCATAATATATATTTAAATTCGGCCACGATCACAGGGGGAAATTGACCAAGTATCACACTGCCCAACACTCGTCGTCCCAACACCTTCCCTCGGCCACGGCTTCGTCCGCCTCGCTCACCAGGGGGCGTCATGGGCAGGGGTGGTCGCTGGCTGGCATCCGAACGAGGGAAGATTGGGAGGAAGAAAGTGGCAGGCGCGGAGGGACGTGGAAATAGGGAGAGATAGGGAAGAGGGAAATGCTTGTGTGGAGGAGCTAGGGGGTAGTAAAGAAATAGCAGTTAAAGGGAAAGAGGGAGGAATGTATGGAAGCGGGCCCTGATGGACTGATGGTGTGTGTGTGTGTGTGTAAGAGAAAGAGAGACAGAGAGACAGACAGACAGAAAGAGAGACAGACAGGCAGAGAAAGACAGACACAGACAGACAGACAGACAGACAGACAGACAGACAGACAGACAGACAGACAGACAGACAGACAGACAGACAGACAGACAGACAGACAGACAGACAGACAGAAACAGAGAGCGGAGGGGCCAAGAAAAAAGATAAGTGGAGGGAAGAGACGAAACGAGAGGAGGAAGAAGAATGAACATGAATGAAGGGGAAGGAGAGAGGAAGAGGAGGAGGAGCACGAGAAGTTACATGAATAGAGAGAGAAACGAAAAAAAAAAATAAGGATAACAGAATAAATAAAATGACCAAGAATATGAAGAACATGTAAACAAAAATTATCAGAAAAATGAAAACGAGAAAGGGAAAAAAAAGAAAGGATAGGATAAGATGTAAGAAAATAGAGACCTAGGAAAAGAGGAAAAATAATATTGCAGTCAAAAATAATAAATAAAATTAGTGGGAGAACGAAAGAAAAGAATGATGATATAATAAACAAAGGAAGTGGAGCAATGGTGATAGAGGAAACAAAAGGAGTGATAGAGGGAATAAAGGAAGAATAGATGAGATAATAATAGAAAGAAGTAACACCTACAAGCCTTCAACTGACTGGATAGCGTAATATTAGTTCAGACACTAAAAGCTTGCCTGGTGTTAAAACGGATACCTGTTAGTCCTAATTGTGGCTAATTTTACCATAATTATAAAACAACTAATTGACTGACTGATGTGAAAATGTAATCGAATTAACCTAACCAGGGGCTATTGACCTCATTGTCTCCGCAAATTAATCAATTAATTAACGTTTACAGTGTGCTAATGGGTGATAATTCGAGGGTTCACTTTCATTTGCTTCACTATATATGGTATTAATAATGGTATTAGCAATTAACATATATAATTAATTTCTCGTCTAGTTGGTCACTACTTTACCTAATTCACCGAACATTTATAATTATACCTTCTTCACTGAGGCTTACCTAGTAATAAAACAGTCTATCTTTTATTATGTAACATTTGTCACAACAATGAGCTGATTTCAGTTGTATTTTCTTACTCTGTCACTACGTTGTGCTCTGGAAGATACGAAATTGGTCTGTATTGAAACAGTATATTTTATTTAAAAACAAATATATATTATTATACACTTATCCCTGTAGGCTTTGTCTATACCTACTACCTACCACCTACCTTATAATAATAACACATGATATGCAAGCGAATACAGAATCTACGATAGAAGACCATTATATTTTTATCTGCTTCTATATATTGACGGGTGAGAGACCTTTTATCCTCTTCACCGATATTCTATCACCATTCCATTATTACTGTGTTATCTGAGATGCATTGTATAACATGTAATACTGTATAGTCGATTTTGGACTTCATGGTGCATGTAGTCGTGAGGGAATATTTGTTTTGTCTGCTAAAAACAGCATGTATATCACAGTTCACCATCAGACAGGAGTGGCAGCTGGACATTTGGTGGCGAGTGTACATAATATTTACACATGCATAGCTCGCCTCATTGCCTGAGCTGCAGCCCCTGTGTTATACACGTAGTCATAATAATAATGATAATAATAATTCTTCATCAGACTTTACACTCGTTTATAAATAATATTATAATGATTTCCATCGAACACTATCCCGGTATTTCCGTATACATACATGGCCAGCGACCCTACCCACTCTGGCACTGTACGTGTGTGTGTGTGTGTGTGTGTGTGTGTGTGTGTGTGTGCAGTGAGTGAGAGCGGTGCCAGTGCATGCACGCTCCCAGTATTTAATTATCTCAGTGGCCGATGACAAGTAATGCATAATTATCGCTCGGTGCATTATTTTTCGCCACTGTCATAGGCGAACACGCAGCGGGCGTAGAATATTACACCGAGCCATTACATCCAACTGAATTACGAAAGTCAACTCTGGGATTATGAAAGGGTCGCCATGTTATTAAATGAGGCAAAATGCAATAGCGAAACATAAAAAGAAGAAAAAGTGTCTGTGTGTTTGTATGAGAGAGAGAAAAAGAAAAAAACGCAGAGAGAGAGAGAGAGAGAGAAAGAGAGAGAGGGAGAGAGCGGGGTGAGGGGAAAAAAATAGGTGTTTGACCAGGGGGGATAATATTTGCTGTTGTGTTTATTTTCGGCGTTTACTATCAGTGAGTCAATGAGGGGATAACCAGGGACAATAACCTTTTCCAAACGTTTACTAGAGCTTATGGACACTTTGTTATAGAATGTATATACTTATTTCACGTATGTTAGCCTATAATAAGTGTACAATTCGAATGTGTTGTGGTAGATTGGTACAAACTGTTCATGTGTATTTTGTCTCTCTTTGTCAAGGAGTTTAAGTTGCATGTTGCCACCGACTTGGACAATACCAATTCCTTCAACCTGTTCTCTGTATGGTAATTTTAGTGGACAAATTTGGAAGAAACACTCGCCTTCAGTTCGCCGATAAAACCTCTCCCTCTTTAGACAGTTTTGCACATGGGGTAATAATTTCAAGTGATACGTGGCCATACTTACTGTAATACTGCAAGTCCCGTAAGAAGAAATAGAATAATTTACACTTGGTTTAATATCGTCTGTTTGACCATAAACACTTTGTCTATCAGAACAGTAATTGAACTTATCATACTCAAGTAAGAAAGTTAGGGTTCCATTGGTAATTTAAGTAAGATAGGATCAGACTGAATTAAGCTAAGTTCTTTCATATTTGTTACATAGTGAATTTTTCTTTTTTACCCTAGTGGAATTCCTAAATAGTGTTCAGTGTCAACATAAAATCATTTATGACAATCCAGACTTTAGAACCTTAGTAACTACATCATCACATACATTATGGTACAATTTTGAAGGGGCCCTGAAGTATGAAAATAAATCATCCTGGCGTTTTTTAGATTTTTTTTTTTTTTTTTCAGTGAAATCTCTCGTAATTTAATCAGAATATTTGACAAATCTTCTCCTTTGTACTCAAACATAAACAATCTTTTTCATTCATTTTCTGTACATTTCTCATCCATCGCCCTCCCTCCCTCCTCTCCTTTCTCTCTCCATTTCTCTCTCCATCCTCTCCATTTCTATTCTATCCTCTCTTCGTTTCTCCTTCTCATCATGTCTCCTCTCCTTCCTTTATCCATTCCTAAATCACTCTCTCTCTCATCTTCCATTCCCATCTCCTTCCATCCCATACTCTTCCTCTCCTCTCCTCTCCTCGCTGTGTCCCTCCTTCCTCCTCCTTCTCCTCCCCCCTCCCCC
>JAWZYT010000295.1:0-2500 GCA_034508575.1 Petrolisthes manimaculis | reverse complement strand
TCATCAAGGCGCATAATTATTCGTGTTTCTCTCTTTATTGTTGTTCTGTTTCCTATTATATCTCCTCATTTATCATCCATTTTATATTTCTTGTATTTACATGTATTGATTATGGTTCCTGTTTGATGGTGTCGTTTATTTACTATCCTTTATATTTGTGCCTTTGTTTATGTTTCATTTGTGTGGGCTTGTTGTTTAATATTCCATTTTCAGTGTCACTATTTATTCATCATTCGCTGGTCCTCTTGTCTCACTTGAATAGAGGAGTAGGTATTATAATTGTTGGTATATATATATATATATATATATATATATTTATATATATATATATATATATATATATATATATATATATATATATATATATATATATATATATATATATTGTGATTATTAATACCTTTCATGAAATACTAATACTGTAATTATGATTTACTATTTTTAGCATTATTTTATTATGAATATCCATTATTGGTATTATTATTATTATTATTATGACTGGGTAAAACGCTGCTTTTGGTGAGCTCGGCTCGATCTTACTGGGTGAGTCGTTTATAAAATATATTAATATTATTAGCCTTATCCATTCTTCATTTACTCGAGCCTCACTTGAAACACACTAAACTCTCACATCCTTCACATATATCACATTTATATCTCTGCAATTGGTGAGTAGTGAGATAAGGAAAGTACTTTATTCTTCAAATTGCTGGATAATGGAACCTTGTAATGAGGAAAATTATGCTACTATGAATATTTTGTCTACTTACGTTCTTATATAATCTGAGGTCAATAAACCCACGCACACACCAACATACATAGTGTACATACAGTCCACGTTAAATATTATGTCGCCTCGCCGAAATCCGTGATACACACACACACACGCACACAACACACACACACACACACACACACACACCACACACACACACACACACACACACACACACACACACACACACATACACACACACACACACACAGCGGCACCACATTCCCTTCGTTTCCTAATACCTGGGCCATCACCTCCCCTTCACGCCACCATAATATCGTTAATTCGCCCCGGCCGTCCCCTCCTCGCCATCTGTCAGTGCTTGGCTATCATCACACCCCTTCCACCTCGCCACACACACACACACACACACACACACACACACAGTGGATTAGATAGATGGATAGACACACACACACAGTTGGATTAGATAGATGGATAGACACACACACACACACACAGTTGGATTAGATAGATGGATACACACACACACAGTTGATTTGATAGATGGATACACACACACACACACACACAGTTGAATTAGATAGATAGATAGATGCATATACAGTACATACATACATACATACATAGACACACACACAAACACAGTTGGATTAGATAGATGGATAGATGCAAACACACACACACACACAGTTGGATTAGATAGATGTATATATATACACACACACACAGTTGGATTAGATATATAGCTAGATACACATACATACATACATACATACATACATGGACACATAAACACACACACAAAGTATGCCAGGAAGCAGAACCAGATGAACAAAAATAATGGTTTGAGTTGTTAGAAGGAATCATATGCTGCATATTTACCAACAGATTTACAACACAGTACTCCCCCTTAATACAACATGTTTTAATTCAGTATCTTATAATAATCAGGTAGGTATATTAAGCTTTGTGCAACCTACAAACGTTAGACTTAGTTCATATGTCTCTGTGTCAAGCTATATTATCTTCCAGTCACAACTTTACTTATAATAAATAATATTATGTAAGTATGTTATTATTTCTTAAACTATTCTATTCTAATCCAATATTAATCATGTATTTCATCGAATGTGCTCTTTACTTGTATTTTATGTGATTTTTTATGCATAATTTTGTTTATTTTGTATGATGTTTTTTAGCATAATTATGTAGTACAAAAGAATAATTATTTGGTTCATAAATTTTGAATCATCATTGGTTATCGTAAACCATGGTACATTGTTGTGTGTGTGTGTGGTGTTGTGTGTGTGTGTAGACATTTTCTCCTTTTTCTGTAGGTTTCTTCAGTCCCCTTCCATCATACTGTGCTGCCACATACTATATATTCCCTACCCTTTACCATATCACCTCCTATTACCTCGAACACACACACACATACAGTCTCTCTCTCTCTTTCTCCTCTCTCTCTCTCTCTCTCTCTCTCTCTCTCTCTCTCTCTCTCTCTCTCTCTCTCTCTTTCTCTCTTTCTCTTTCCTCTTTTCTCTTTCTCTCTCTGTCTCTCTCTCTCTCTCTCTCTCTCTCTCTCTCTCTTTTCACTCTCTCTCTCTTCACACACACACACACACACACACACACAGGTCAAACTGTGTCACACTTTTCTTTTGTACAAGTCACACACAACTTTGTTTTTACAAGTACCAGAGGAGGTGGTAATTAACTAACACCTGAATGAGTTACTCTCTTATTACAACCAGGTGCATT
>JAWZYT010000294.1:15000-134704 GCA_034508575.1 Petrolisthes manimaculis | reverse complement strand
ATGCGGCACATAATATAATAATAATATAGCAGGAGTATTGAATGGGACTTGTAAAAATCTCTCTCTCCCCTCTCTCTCTCTCAAAAAGGTTCCTTCAGACCTAGGGTGACCTTTCATCTTTAATACTTCCGAATGGCTCACAAAGTTCACTCAGACGTTGAACATAACTTTGAGCTTTACAACCAACACTGACTGTATCTGCATGTACAGTTGGACTCATGAATGGGTGGTACCGGTACAGCACAGGTGACAGATACTTGTCCCATTTGAGTAACCAGTGTCTATTATCAGGTACCGGTACTTGCTTTTTATTACCATCCTCAATACTGACTTGTGCCCCTGATGTCTCCTATTTGACACTAAGGTACTTGATATTGGGAGAAATTGACCATCTTTCACTTGGGCTGTACCACCCATTCATGTGTCCAACTGTACGTACGTACAGTACGGAAGCTCTTTCCTGTTGCTTCACTCATTTGCGGTGGATTATTAATGAAGGCCAATTATTCTAATCTTGTCAGATGAGTTTTGTAATAATATTATTTGACTAATTTTCTTCTTGACCAACACAAAGCATTCCTGTGTACCCGTTTTTTATTTTGAAAAATTGTTGAAATCAGATACAATTTGTTGGTTCTGGTTAGCACAGTGATAGAGGGGCGAGGCTGCAGTTTCTGTGGTCCAGCTTTCGAGTCTGTTTGGGACACTGTACAAATCTTTCACAGATGCCAGAGGTTGTACCCTTATGAGCAGTGTAGTGGGGGGTTTGAGTCTGCTGTCTGAGGCCTTCTTACTTGTATACAAGAAGCTGACACAGGTCTCACGTGGATGGAGAGGTCTCTGTGCCACTCATCATGTTTGTGATGTGTTCTATAGTTGTGTTTCAAACAGTTACATGTTGCTTCAGTGACACTGTCCCATTGACTGGCAATCGTAGACATCCTTTTGCAAAAGAAAGTAGCAAATTGATTTGGGTTGTAAATATCCCCTTCCTCTTCAAACTATGTATTGTCGTCATTCATGAGGTCATATTACACTGCTGGCCAAATATTCTTTTCTTCATACCGATAGTACCGAAAGTTAATTATATTTTTTAGTGAAGTTATTCTGGCTCTTCCTTCCGTAATTCCCTTACTGGAGTGACTGTCTGTACGCAATACATATGACGCATGGAATTGTTCTGTCCTTATTCCCCTCTTCCTCAACGTCACCGACCCCAGGAACTGACCAAGCCAAGCTTATATAGGATTATGTTATGCTATGTTTGTTTGTGTATGAGAGAGAGGAGAGAGAGAGAGAGAGAGAGAGAGAGAGAGAGAGAGAGAGAGAGAGAGGAGAGAGAGAGAGAGAGAGAGAGAGAGAGAGTATCGTGTTATTTGACCTATACCTCTTCTCATTAACATGCATCCTCGACATTATGTTTTCCAGGGAGGTAAACGAAAACACCTAAACCCGAGGCATAGATGAGAGAGGTTGTTGCTTCACAGTTTGGCGTGAAACGGAAAAGGGAAATTACATGATTACATTCTGGACGCAAGAACGGAAACTGGATATCTCACCGGGATCTATGGACTGATATCATTCCTGGGAAGTGATTTACTGTATTAGTAATTAATTTTGTTCGTTTATTTTTACATTTTTTTTTTTTTTTTTTTTTTTAATTATTATTATTATTATTATTATTATTATTATTATTATTTTTGCTGTGAGCTTTGTAAGGGATTGTTGTTTATTTTTTACATATATTTTTTATTATTATTATTTTTGCTATGAGCTTTGTGGGGGATTTCTGATAATATTTGCAAACGTTCAGGAACCAGACGCGAATGCCTTATCGTGGTATAATCAATTTCCTTCCTTCGTGTTGCAGTGTCGAGGAATCAGCAAACTTCATTTTTCTACCATGTCAACAAAATCTGAGCCCCGTATCTCTCCTCGACTCGGTTGACGCACATGTGACGTCATTCATTATCTTTTTGCTTCGGTGATTCGGTTTCCTGATGCTTCGAGTGTACGAGTACTTACTTATAGGGGGAGATTGTTTTGTTGGTGATTTGGAAGGTCTCAGATTCCCTCCAAATGTTGTCACGAAACAGATCCCCTGTGTATTATTACCACTGAAGTGGGGTCTTGTTTTGTTTTGTGGCATTGTTAAAAGGAATCAGTAGCATTTCAATTTGCCAACAAGACAGTCTCATTAAAAGCAGATTTTTTTTTTTATTTTTTTTTATCATACCAGCCGGATGCAAAGGATTTTACCCCCCGGATCTAACTGATGTACAAAATGGAAGAACATTTACCAAGAAGGAATCATGTTTGTAGGTCATTAATTGGCAAACGTCCGTCCCGTCCCTCCACCTCGAACCCCATACACCATACAAGAAAAGTCAAGGGCCTAGCAGTGACGATGGCAGGTTCTATACTGTACAGTCGCGGACAATAATATTCATCCACATTGAGGTGATTCATTGTAAAAGGTTCCATGCATGATAACTTCTCTCTGTTTGTTAGCTGAGAAACTTTCCCAATAAGTACATTACGGGGATGCGGGAGTAGGGGGGGACAGGCTTGGGGTGTGTGGAAATAGGGAGACAGGCTTGGGTTGCGTAGAAAATCTGTCCCCTATTCCAGCACCCCCCTAACCCTCCCCCCCAAGGCTGTCCCCCTATTCCTGCACCCCTCGCAAAACCCCCGCATTCCCCCTAAACCCCCCCAAGCCTGTTCCCCGATTCCCGACACCCCCTTAAGCAGCATCTTCTAATTCACTACAAGCAGCAGCACACTAATCAAAACAATAACATCAGCAGAACGTGGGAAACATTAGTCAGCAAGTGGTTTGAGTTATCAGTTCATGTAGACAACTGAACTTAAGTCTTTGACACTATACGATGTCTCCAGGTTGTGTGTGTGTATGTGTGTGTGTGTGTGTATGTGTGTGTGTGTGTGTTCGTGAAGGCAGCCATCGTTACCGGTCATCATTACACCCCCCTCCCCCCTTTTTTTTCTTGCATACGGTCCTCCTACGTCACATACCGAGGACGTGATTCGTATAAGGGCATGATTGATGAGGAGGCGAGGCGTGGCGGTGGGTAGGATGGATGTCACCGCCTGCCTGTCTGTCTCTCTCTGTCTCGTCTCATTCTCGGTACTGTTTCCCTCTTATTCCTGTTGTTTAGCGCGTATAGCCTAGTTATTTACAGCTGACTAAACCATACAACACTGCCATCAATCTGAAACCCATACAGTACCAATTGGAGACAACCTTGAAGTCATACATAAGTGGTGCATCCGGAGATAAAAATCCTTTGCATCTGGATGGTATGAGTGTTGAGCTGAGTTTATCAATGTGTTTAGTATATTGATGTTCTGGGCATAATATTGTGATGAACAGAATAAACCGTGCGTGTATAGCAATGCCTTGTTGTCATAATGAAAACATGTGCTGAGTATAACACTAAGCTGTACTGTACATAATATTTCCTTTAGTGTTTGATGGGATACTTCTGGACTCACAACACAATGTTTTGTCTTTGGGTTCGTAAGGGTTCCAACAGGTGTCGTAAAAAACCGCACCTTTACGTAATGGTACACAAGACACAAATCTGCATGTCACCCTCTGTCCCTCCTATCCTCCTCTCTCTCTCTTCTCTCTCTCTCTCTCTCTCTCTCTCTCTCTCTCTCTCTCTCTCCTCTCTCTCTCTCTATAGTGTGCAGTCCAGCTGTAAATATTATCTATATTTATATTTATATTTTTTAGTATCCTTCCCTTCCTATACTCTGTCCATTCGTCCGTAGGTGTGTGTGTGTGTGTGTGTGTGAGAGAGAGAGAGAGCGAGTAGAAATTAGAAATTAGAAAAAATATGCCTGGATAGATTAAGTTATGGCACAGTTGTTTTGCTTATAGGTTAAAATTCATATATCCGGGTCGTATAGAGATGATTAGGTCATTCATATTGGTTTTCTGTCTGACTCACTACTACAGTACAGGTATACTTTCCTCATAGCCTTCCTTCCCCAGACATGCATACAGTCAATAAGTTTCCTCATCTTAACCTACGTTGGTCCTTGGTTAAGAGGCTGGCTATGGGGGCGTGGGGCGTGGGGGAGGGGGGAGGGGAAGGGGGGGAGGGGGGAATATTAAGGAAGGTGGGTTTTGCCCTTCAATGTGTTTGTCGTTCCTGGTTGTGTCTTAACTGGATTCCTTGACTCTTTTCTTCCGTTTCTCTGACGCACAAGTGACAATGGGTAGAGTGCTTATATATATCGTACAGTCCACGGAATAGAGAGAGAGAGAGAGAGAGAGAGAGGAGAGAGAGAGAGAGAGAGAGAGAGAGAGAGAGAGAGAGGAGAGAGAGAGAGAGAGAGAGAGAGAGAGAAGAGAGAGGAAATGCAGTACCAGTATGTTCTACCATTCGTCAGAGACATTGCCAAAAGAGGTGGCATGTGTATTGTGAGCAGACAGAAATTAAAGTAAAACCCCGAATTTGCTCTCTCTCTCTCTCTCTCTCTCTCTCTCTCTCTCTCTCTCTCTCTCTCTCTCTCTCTCTCTCTCTCTCTCTCTCTCTCTCCGCACACACACAGAAGTAGGCCGGCTCACTAATCTTAATGTAGAGATTGAAGTAGGACCTATACTGAAGTCCATCATTGGCTTGTTAAACTCTCTTCCTGCCCTTCCCACACAATCTGCCTGCCTGCCTGCCTGCCTGTCTGCCTACCCGCCCATCTCTTCTGTTTCATATGATGCAGTTCTCTTCCTCATTCGTCCTTGGTCCTCTGTCTGTGGGATCGCCTTGCTCAGTTAAGATGCCTGGGTGTTCTGTAATCTTCAGACAGCAAACTGTATGATGGAATTAGTCATAAGAAAATCACGTAAGATGTCACTGGCACTTGAATACTATGTACTATACAGTACTTTTACTATTGCAATGAGGTGCTAATTCTGTTTGTGTGTATGTGTGTGTGTGTGTCTGTTCTCATTTCACAACTTTCCCAAGAAGTGATTGATTCTCCTGTTGTTTGCCTCCAGGAATCGGGTTTTTGATGCTGTGATTGATTGGAAATTTACGCAACACGGGTAAGACGTACAATTTTCTTAGATATCTGCATTACGGATATAGTATACTTTGATTCCTCCAAAGTATATAATATTCCAATCAGGAAATAAGACCAGAGCTGAATAAACAAAAATAATGGCGACCAGTTGCTTGCATGGAATAGTTTGGAGGAATTGGTTGCTCCAGATTTACCAAACAACGCTGAACTACCGTATATGTACCTCCTTAAGAGGGTGTGGGAGTAGGGGACAGGCTCGGGGGGGGGGGGGGGGGTGCGGGAATAGGGTGACAGGCTTGGGAGGGGGGTAGAAAGCCTGTTCCCTATTCCCGCAACCCCCTAACCACCCCCCTCCCCCCAAGCCTGTCCCCCTACTCCTGCACCCCCCAAAAGCCCCGACCCCACCACTAAACCTCCCCCAAGCCTGCCCCTCTATTCCCACACACCCCTTAAGGCACTGCACTCAAAATAGAAAGCAACTCTCAGCACATAAATATTTTCCTCACTCACCCACACAGCCACTCACTCACTCACTCACTCCTAAGGCAAATAAATATTTCCGGGCACGTCATCGCAAAAATATCTTAAATGTTCTGGAACCAAAATTCCTGTTGAATGACTCTTTAAGGTAGATTTTTTTTTTTTGTGTGTGTGTGTGTGTGTTTGTGAATGTGATTAGCAATGGATGTGGTGGGTTGGGTAGGCGAGCGTGCGTGTGTTTATATTATTAAAAAAAGAATGTTACAGTATTGGTGTGGGTGGTTTGTGAGTGAGTATGTGCAGCTGTGGGTGTATGTGGGTGTAAATAGGGTATGCATAGGTGTGGGTGAGGGTGTGGGCTGGGTAATGACGTCAGCAGGTAAGGAAAATAAAGAGAACGTGACTGAAGCAACGTTCATGTAAGGAAGGAGTTTAGTTTAGCCATTGTGTGTGTGTGTGTGTGTGTGTGTGTGTGTGTGTGTGTGTGTGTGTGTGTGTGTGTGTGTGTGTGTGTGTGTGTGTGTGTGTGTGTGTGTGTGTGTATGTGTGTGTGTGTGTGTGTGTGTGTGTGTGTGTGTGTGTGTGTGTGTGTGTGTGTGTGTGTGTGTGTGTGTGTGTATGTGTGTGTGTTTGTGTGTGTGTGTGTGTGTGTGTGTGTGTGTGTGTGTGTGTGTGTGTGTGTGTTTTGCCTTGGTAACACTCCAGTAGCAAGAGGTACAAGTCACTCTGTTGACATTATTTTGCATACAACAACATGACCCTCTAGCACTGGGCTCCTCCACGGTGTCTGATTCCTCCAAACTTTACGTACACACAACAACAAATAACCTATACATACACACACAACAAAACTCTACATACACACAACTGTACATACAAAAAAAAAAAAAAAAAAAAAAAAAAACTATGGTTACACCCTCGGCGCGATACAAAATGACACCACGAATGAAGGTTTTTGATAACAGATGTGGGCGCAACATACATACATACATACGCAGGGATACCAATGTGAGAAGGCTATTTTTTTTTTTTTTTTTTTTTTTTGTGTGTGTGTGTGTGTGTGTGTGTGTGTGTGTACCACGAAGCAACATCTACAGTATAGTAAGGAATTTTCTTTTGTGGAATTGTATGGAGGGATTTCTAACTTCCAGATCGCCAAGTGAAAATGACACCCCTTAAATTACCGAGAAGAGGGGATGGGCTGGTAGGTGAGTCAGTTAATAAGGGAATAAATAGTATACTTTTGATGGACTGGAGTGCCATGATTCCTCCGAAGTATGCCAGGAAACAGACCCAAATAAAGGAAAATAATGGCATCCTGTTGCCTGAAATCGTTTGGAGGAATCATTTGCTCCAGATTTACCACCCAAAACAATGTGCTATATATATCCCTTTAAGGTTTGGAGAGTTGGGTATGGGAGCCAGGTTGTAAAGTTTGGGGTATGGGATGTGAGACTTGAGATGTGGTATAGGTGAGGACTATGGGGCGTGCATGGGGCTGAGGTGTAAGATATGGGGTATAGGAATGATGAGAGGCAAAATATGGGGTGTGAGGTTGGAGACTGGGGTGTGAGATGTGAGACTGTGAACTGGGGTGTGAAATATGAGATGTGGGGTTGTGAACTGGGGTGTGAAATATGAGGTGTGAGGTTATGGACTGGGGTGTGATATATGAGGTGTGAGGCTGTGAACTGGGGTGTGAAATATGAGATGTGAGGTTGTGGACTGGGGTGTAAAATATGAGATGTGAGGTTGTGGACTGGGGTGTAAAATATGAGATGTGAGGTTGTGGACTGGGGTGTGAAATATGAGATGTGAGGTTTTGGACTGGGGTGTAATATATGAGATGTGAGGTTGTGAACTGGGGTGTGAAATATGAGATGTGAGATTTTGGACTGGGGTGTAATATATGAGGCGTGGGTCTGGGGAGTATGAGGTGAGACAGTGAGGAGGGCTGGCAGGTGGTATAGTATAGGTGAGTGGGAGGAAGGGCTGTTATGGTGTGTGGAGGAGAAGGAGGAGGAGGAGGAGGAAGTGGGCGAGATGAGAACAAAAACAGAGGGTGTAGGGCGGGGCAGGACGGGATGAGATAGTGTGGAGGGGTATGTAGATCAGAACGAGATAAAAAGGGACATTAGATGGAGTCAAGTGGGATGAAAGTATGTGGAGTGAAGTTGGATGTGGATGGGAGGTGATGTGGAATTATGGGCAGTATTTCATTTCCAACCCGACGAAAGTGAATAATACCAAATTTTTAATTAAAATTAAAACATCATTCGGTACGGTATCGTTTATTTTTTATATGTTACCGGATTATGATTTTTGTTGTTGTCGATCCTAATGATGAATCTAGAAATCACATGGACTGCCTCAGACCGACGAGTCCCAACAACAATTACTTCACACTCCACACGACAACACCTTCCTCCCTCACCATTACTCAGCACATTGTTCCAGGATGTGGGAAGGAATCAGCCAGCCAGTTGAATGAATACATAAATAAATCCTGTTACAGTTTGTGTGCATGGCACGCTTTGGGAAGTGTGGCAACTGTGTATACTGTATATATATTTGTAGGTAATAAATGTCTTTGGCTATTGTTGTATAAAAAAGATCATTATCTATGCAAATGGTTAGCGGTATGTACAGTAGGTGAGTGTGTCTTCGTGGTGTGGTAAAAAATCACGAGTGGTTCTGGAATGTTGTGGAAGACGGAGAGAGGACTGGTGAGAGAGGAAGAAACTGCTGGAAAAAAACACAATAAACAGTCAGACAATCAGGAAGGAATAGATTGCACACTGTGTTCAAGGAATCAAATAATACTGTATAACGGGTCCAATACCTCAAAGACAATTATTCTCTCTCTCTCTCTCTCTCTCTCTCTCTCTCTCTCTCTCTCTCTCTCTCTCTCTCTCTCTTTTGAATGCTGAGGTTTTAATCTTGATTTTATTTTTGAGAAGTAGGTCCTGGTGGTGACATATCCTGATTGGCTAACACACACACACACACACACACACACACACACACACACACACACACACACACACACACACACACACACACACACACACACACACACACACACACACACACACACACACACACACAATATTTATACGGGTAATGTGTGTGTGTGTGTGTGTGTGTGTGTGTGTGTGTGTGTGTGTGTGTGTGTGTTGTAGCTCCTTCCCCATGGCAGTGTATATACCTTCAGTTACATAAAATCGATATATGTTAGCCTTAAGTTTCAGTGAGTCCCGCCACCTTGAAGCATACAGTAAAAGTTCAAAATAGATCTTACTAATATAATAACCAACCCTATATAGGTGATAACTAGGACCTATTTGGTAACTATTTGTTGTATCTATAGAGCCATTGTAGCCGGACCTCTCATCCTTTATAATTTTCTGAAAGATTTGAAAATATTATATAAACAATAAAGGAGGTGCCTAAAAACATGTAGGATCGCTCATAAAATCAGTCGGTTCCGTTCATACTATTCCAAGCAACAGGCCATCATTATTTTTGTTAATTTGATCCTATTTGGGTCTTGAAAAATTATTATAACACGAGGAATATCACATAATTATACAGTACACTATCCTCGACATTTGAAAGTCTGTACAAACCCGACCCTCAAGGGCTATAGGCTATAAGAGTAGGGAAGGAGGGCGAGGAGGGAAAGGAGAGATTTAGGGTGAGTAAATATCATGGGGGGGAGGTGGGTGGGGATGAAGGGAGAGAAGGATTACCTAAGAAAACTATGGTACACAAAAGAAGGTGCCACAAAAACGACGCAACACAAGCCAGTATTGACCAACTTTAATTAAGGGGGGTCAGATATTGTATAGGCAAATTATAGACTGTCAATGCCTCCAACACTCTCCCATGAAACTGACTCCCGTAGCCTAATACAGTGCTGTTTTATGACATATTTTGAAGGAATACCTAACCTAACCTAACAAGACATGACCTGACCTAACCTAACCTAACCTAGCTTTCTTTACCTTATATAACATGACTTGACCTAACCTAACCTACCCTAGCTTTACCTTATATAACATGACCTGACCTAACCTAACCTAACCTAATATGACCTAACCTGACCTAACCTTACTTAACCTAGCTTTACCTAATGTGATATGACCTGACCTAAACTTACCTAACCTAATCTACCCTTACATTACCTTATACCTTACCTTACCCTAACCTAACTTAACTTAACCAAACCTAAGCCTACTTGTCAGTATCTCCTTTCACCAGAGAGCCTGTTATGTTAATGGCCGATAAATTGAAACTATTGCTTCCTCCAAACTGTGTCAAGAAGCACACTGTGTCTTGGGCAGGATGTAGACTAACCAGGGTCACTTGGAGGAATCATTAGCCTCCACTTCACCATCAACACCACAGAGACCCCTTCATACAGAACACGTAGATGCATCAGACCTGTATTTGCATTGCATCAGCTCTTGTGACCTCTCCCACCTCGCCTCACCTCACCTCAGCCCAGACACTGATGCAACCCGATAGAATTATGGATTGTACTCGCAGTCCTTCAATATCTGTCTATCCATCTCGTTGTGTCAGTAATAAATTAAGGGGATGGTATACTTTAGATAGACTGGAGTGCCTTGATTCCTCCAAAGTATGCCATGAAACAGACCCACATGAAGAAATATAATGGTATCCTGTTGCCTGGAATAGTTTGGAGGAATCATGTGCTCCAGAATTACCACCCATTACAATGAGCTCCTAATAAAGTACTGCGCAAGCTCTGAAAATATTATTCGGCATATTAACAGCACGATACTTTATGCCACACCAAACGAAACATTGTGAATCGCGTATCCATGCCGTATTTTACAGTGATCGTTGCGAAAAATATCGAAACATGGAGTGCCGAACGATTAATTTTTTAGAGCCTGTACAGTTGCCATGATTTATAAATGATACAAGCAAAGTGAACTGATAAGGCTGACTGTACCAGTTATAAGTGCTGATAACTGTACATATGGAACGGTATGATTGAGGTAACAAGGTTTGTGGCATTCCTTAATTCCAGTGGCATTACTTTTGGTACATTAGAACGTCTTTATTCCTCCAAAGATTACCAGGAAATGAAGAGACCAGATTGAGAAAAATAATGGTGGCCTGTTGCTTGGAATAGTTTGGAAGAATCAGCTACTCCAAATATAGGCCTACCAACACTGTAATATATATATACCCCCTTAAGGTGGTAATTCCCTTTTGGTACATTGGAGTGCCTTGGCTCCTCCAAAGTATGCTAGGAAACAGGACCAGAAGAGTAAAAATAAATATTATGATGGTGCTTTGTTACTTAGAATAGTTTGGAGGATTCAGTTGCTCAAGAATTACCAACACAACACAACATTTCCCCCTTAATACTATTTATTCACTTTACCAAGGACCTACTGTATACCGGGGGTGTGGACTGGGATGGGAGGTGACATTTTCGGTTGCATATATACATCCTTCGAGTTGGACAATAGGAATGCGGACCTATATTATCTTCAGCCAGCTTCCTTGTGTTTCCAGCAGTACCTCACGCTTCTGTTTCTCTCTCTGGGGAGGTTTTTCGCTCATTTTAGATCAATTATTATCCCGAGTGTAGACCAAGGAGGTAAATATAGCTACATTGGTGTACACTAGATAATATTATGACAACCGTATAGGAAGGTTGTGATCAGTTATACAGTCGTTTCTTTATAAAACTCTAATATGATTCTTTCTCAATATTCACATCGCTCATCACATCTATATATCACATGACAGTTCAGTAATCACTATCGTTAATTAAATCAGTATCTTAGTATGTTGTAACCAGAATAATGATCAATGTGACGGTACTTTTATAATCATCCTATATTTTTATTATTGTTGTCATCTAAGAAGTATGTATGGTCCTCTTCATGGGTTAACTGAACTCATTTTAACCCTTTGGTGACGTAAGATATCCTAATGACAAGGAAAATAGTCAGGAGTCCGTGCAGGTAAAATATAAATTGCCAGCCTCAGTTCTTTTATTGATGAGTTCAATAAAGAAGGGATTCGAGTAGTCTGTTCCCGGAATTCCTTGAGTCCTGTATGATAAGAGTTGGGAGATGATGCAACCCGGTAGCAACTTTATTCCCCAACTGTCCTCGGATTGAGAGAGCTACGAACTGCTTTTTCTCTTTTCTTGGAGCTTTAAGCGGAGAGTATACTTTTGGTACATTGGAGTGCCTTGATTCTCCAAAGTATGCCAAGAAACAGGACCAGATTTACAAAAATAATGGTGTCCTGTTGCTGGAAATAGTTTGGAGGAATCATTATCTCCAAAAATGTGACTACTATACCCTCCCCTTAAGGACCCTGTGATCGTGTTTGAAAATTGGAGGCTTCTGATTCCTCCTAACCAAGCCACGAAACAAACTCTTTCCATATGGGTGGCGTTTCCTGGCAATGTTTGAAGGACTCCCCAAACCTCCTATTTTCTGACTACATCACAGGGTCCTTAAGGCAGCTTTATAAACAATACATACCGTAACTTTACTGTGGCCTTTTAAACATTCACCTATCGTAACATAACCTAAGCAAACGTAACTAACCCTGGGTGTCCTGATGAAGAAGTTGACTTAATGGGGAAGTGTTGTGTTGATAAATCTGGAGCAACTGAATCCTCCAAACTATATTTCAAGCAACAGAATACCATTATTTTTGCTCTTCTGGTTCTGTTTCCAATCATACTTTGGAGGAATCAAGGCACTCGAATGTAACAAACAAGAATTACCACCTTAATTAAGGGGATAGTACAGTATTAATTAGTAAATCTAGAGGAACTGATTCATCCAAATTATTCCGAGCAACAGGACACCTATATGTTTCTTATTTTGGCCCTGCTGCTTCCTGGCATACTTTGGAAAAATAAATCAAGGCACTCTTATGTACCAAAAGTATCCTATCCCCTTAAAAAAAAAAAAAAATGGAGTATTTGAGAGAAGTTACAACCCCATATTATCACAGTGTCTACTTCGCCTCCCCTATGGTCTACAGTAGTGTGTGTGTGTGTGTGTGTGTGTGTGTGTGTGTGTGTGTGTGTTATTTAGAGCCAGTACTTCAAGTGCAATAGGATATTATGTGTAGTTAATTATCATGATGCATTTTCACCCAACCTCGCTCCCACCTCTAAAAATGGAAAGGAAAACATGTATAGTGTGGTCATCTAGATAGAGAGAGAGAGTGAGAGAGAGAGAGAGAGAGAGAGAGAGAGAGAGAGAGAGAGACTGGTGAAGGGGAAATAGCATCTAAGAGTTACCTTGACACATCATCACAAGAGCCGCTTCAACCTTCACTCTCTTTACTGTGTGATGGTGGTGTGTCTTAACTGACTCCACCCTATACCTTCCTCTGACACACACACACACACACACACACACACACACACATACACACACACACACACACACACATCTACCACATACTCACATACATACCCCATATACTTATACCCATATACTGTACTATACATTACTATAAAAAAAAAGTTTGGCGTTAAGAAATCAATGTATCAGATTTTCTAGTTGTTATGAACCCTTAATGTCACATGCAGTGGTGTATACGAATTCCTGAGGCCGACTGTACATACATATCCACTTATTTATGTACACATTTACACCCACAAACATATATAGTTAGGTCTACCCACTCACATTCCAATTTACACCTTCAGGCTTCCTAACTTACAGTTGAGCAAGTAGAAAGTGCAAGTAAACTATGAGTGTATAATATTATGTCCACGTTTGGTTACCACTCAAAAATTTAATTGTCACGTTCCACTTTACATACATTGGCTGTGGAGTCTTCATTGTTTCATTGATAAGAAAACCACGATTTATTACACAGAACTGAAAGATTTTGCCATATACACTCATATTTTTCTAGCACTTTCTACTTGCTCAACTATACATACCACCTCTATGTACACTCGTGATACATAATTTCTGACCAGAGTGTGATGATCAGAAAACTTCGAATCGCCTGGTATTGCTCATTTCCCCACCCAGTACACCTATAGAGGCTGAGTTCGAATGCAGGGTATGTGTGTGTGATGCCTGCCGTTCGTCTCTGGTCAGGGATTACGTATCATGAGTGTATAGTCGTGACAGGCACATATTTTATAAACCTTGACTATGGAGGGTGTAAAGTATAATTATAAGGGGAAGTTTGATCAAGGACTACTGTATAATATTATGTGCCGCGACTGTCCTGTGTATATTACTCATTGTTAGGTTATTATGTTATGTTAGGATGGACGGTTTGATTATATTGTGAGTGACATAATTATAGAGTGTGTGTTTTGGGGTAGAAAAGGAGACGTGGTTGAGTAAACAATATACTGTAGGCCCTTGATAGAAGATGAATGAATATATTAGCACTATCCCTTCATTGCAGTCTCAGTAAATACCTTTTTTTTTTAGTCTGTATGGTAATGAGTAACGGAAGACTGGGAGAACATTTGGTGGTCTTCAATGAGTGACTGTATGAGTGTAAAATGAAATTGGTAAATTAGATACTAGTAATTATTCATTGTATAATTATCAAGGGTATACTATGTTAAGGACCCTGTGATCGTATAATGACGTATATGATACTTGGAGACTTCAGATTCCTCCTGACTATACCACGAAATAAGCTCCCTCCATATAGGTGGTGTTTAATGGCAATATTTGAAGGACTCATTTACCTCTAAATATCTCACTACATCACAGGGTCTCTTAATTGTAAGTATATTTAGTGAAACATGATACATAAGGCAGGAGAAGGGGCAATTTAGGACATAATTAGGGACAGGGTTATTTAGGATAAGGATAATAGTTAGGACAGGGTAATTAAAGCATCATTAGGGACACGATAATTTAGAGAAATAGTAAAGGAAACAAGGGATAATTTATGGTATTAGCAGGAGCAAAGTAATTTAAAGTAAGAGTGTGGGCAGGGTAACTTAGGGTAATTAGGGTATCAGTAGGGACGGAATAATTTAGGGTAAGAGTGTGGACAGGGTGAGTAAGGGTAATTAGGGCATCAGTAGCGTAATTAGGGTATCAGTAGGAACAGGGAGTAGTAAGTTAGGGACAGGCAGGACATTAATGGGTCAGGGAAGGTGGAGTTGATGACGTGAAGACAGTAGTGTGTGTTGTGTTGTGTTGTGTTGTGTTCCCTGGTGAGTGGTGAGGGAAACTGGTGGCCTCCTGCCTTCACGTTGCTCTTGGGGTGTGGTAGAGGGCGCTGTTGGGTGTCGTGGTGGTATTGACAGGGAACGAGAAGCAAGTTTTTAACAATAGCGAATCGACTTATTACATCATACAGTTACGAGTCATTATAATTATCTATGTGTGTTTTGAAAAGCCTGCGAGATGGAGTATGTAAGTCCCCCCCCCAAAAAAAAAAAATTACTTGGGTACCCAAATTCGAAAATATATAATGATAATTTGTGGTGGTCACACAAGCGCCACACGTACTTGTAGTGTAGGAATGGGTAAAATCAGGGAAAGATCGGAAAGTGTTTGAATAAAAACGTAGCGGAAGCAAGCAGAATTATAATTAAAGTGATGCAATAAAATTAGGGATGGAGTAGATGGACAAAATGAGGGAGAAAGGGATTAGCAAACAAAATGTTGTAGCATCCTTTTACCTTGCTTGTGGAGTTTAGTGAGGATGTTTGACTGTTGTCCTTATAGGCGGTGCAAAGTCATTCCAACACATACACACACACACACAGTGTGTGTGTGTGTATGTGTGTATTTGCGGTGAAGAAGGGTGAGGCTAGCCGAGTATAATATCCAATCGTCCAAAAAGGTAGATACAGGATACATATTTTTTTTATTACTCTGACACTGTATTCGTAACAGGCCATATTATACATTACAGTACCGGTTGTATCACAAGGTGTGATGGTCAGAGCCTTACTATTTAAACTAGCATTAAATTTATCCTTAGTGTCCGAAAACGTATTAAATTTTGAAACTGCCATCATTTATTTCGGTAATTGTGCAAACCTGAGAGTTGTGACGGTAAACGATCGTCTTAAATAAAGCAGCATATTTTCTTCCGTCTTCTGGTTAAAATGTGTTTTCCTACGTTCACCAACTTGCCATCTGGCCCTCCGTGTGTTAGAGTAGAGTTGGAGTACACCTACAAAGAACTTGATTGGAGCACGTCTGACCAAGGATCAAATGATGAAGGAATTAAAATTCGACGGAATTGTGATAATATGATTCCCACCTTAGATGAGTAAACTAATATATTAGTGTGTGGATGCAAGCACAGGCACGTATGCAGGAAAACACACCTACATAAAGATACTTGCAGACTCACGGGCCACACACACCAACATGCACATGTGCTCATTCACGCACACACACACAGGTGACAAGGCAGGGAAGTCCCCGGTGAGAGACTTGACATTTAAGGGGGGCCCGGATGTGAGGTTGAGCCAGAGGTCAGAAACTAGAGCGGTTTGGGGATATTTACAATGTGTATACAAATTGAAGCCCGCTCCATGTCAAGCCACTTCCTAACTTTAATTGAATGGTAACAAATTGAAACTACTCATACCGTGACTCCGTGAGCGAGACAGAGCGAGGAATATTTCACCTTCCTTTGGAATGGAATGATGAAGTAGTTAAAGACTTTTTTGAGTAAAGTTGAAGTATTATAGTACATCACGAGCGCTTCCTGATAGTTAGGAGTTGCTGAAGTTTATCCGCATAACCTGGTTTCTGGGATTCCTTACTTACATTCCGGAATTGGAGATTTAGTGTTATAATCAAATTGAAGGTTTTGATCCAATCGTAATTTTTTTGATGACATACATATTTTGTCAAGACCATATGAACTCGCCTTTTTTTTTACAAATAAATGATATGGACCCATAGATAATCACAGAAACTCCTTAATTATAATGAGAGAGAGAGAGAGAGAGAGAGAGAGAGAGAGAGAGAGAGAGAGTTACTACAGTTTGCTTGGTGTGTTACCTGTCTGGTCTCGTGTGCCTCCCTCTCCCACAGTTCCAAATTCCCCATCACCGGAAACGTGTGTTATGTAAGTGGTTTTCCAGCTCCCCCAGCACCTCTCCTTCTCACTACTCTTGCTTTCCTCACTCACTCGGCCCTGCATTAGTGATGTGGGCAGCATTTTAAGGGTTTTGGCGCCCCTTCGGCCCCAGCCATTAGCTTTCAGCTTTTCAGCTGTCCCTCTTTTCTTTTTATTTCCTTCCTTCTTGCTGTCTCGACTCTGTATCACCTTTTTCTGGCGCAATATGTCCTCGCTGTTGCGGCGCCAAATATCAATTATCAATCCTCTCTCGGCCCCTCTTATTGTATTATTAAATTTTCTCCCATATGTCCATTACCCACCTTCTCTCCTTGGCTTGTTAATACTATGTTTGTATTCGACTCTACCTCTGGACTTTTACCTATTGTCACCTTTATCAACCCTGAGCTAACAATTTCAAGTTCAATAGTAATCCCTTTCCATAATTCCATATATTTCCATTTATATAATTATCATGCTTACTACGAGTCTACGACACACTTTAACCAGGCATTTGGCATAATTTCCTTCCTCACCAGTGCATTTATTGGGTCAGATACTAGTGTTACACTGATGTACTCTGCTGTAATCATTTCATATCTATATGAGAGAGAGACCTGGGTGCGTTTCTATATTTATTTTTTCTCCATTACCCATTTGGCAGCATTGCACACTATCAGTGGGTAGGGTTCCTCCAACGGCTTTATGGTATTGAGGTCATCCATGTCCAAATAAAACTACACATCTTAATTTAAAAGATGATTGTACAGTAATACCCACTCTACCAAAAGTAACCAAATCCATTTTTCTCACCCTTACAATCAAACTGATATGTTACTTTTTTTTTTTTTACCATCCCTCTATTTAGTCTCTGCAAACAACACTCATCATCCCCTTTCCAATACATGTACATTGTCTCCAAACCTCATGGTGCCCACGCTCAACCTGGAAACTCTCGGTGGAATTCTGCTTCCATCAAAATTAGTATTGAGGATTTAGTGGGTTTCTCATGAGAATAAATGGACATTTTTATGCATGCAGAAACAGCGATATAAAATGCTCTACTCTATAGCTTATTGCTTTTGTTCAATTTCATTGTTTTTAAACCTAGTGGAAGGAGTGGAAGTGTGTCTTGGTATTCCCACTTCATTTTCCAAGTGTCAAACGAAGAGTCATCGAGTCCCATTAGCAAAGGAAATGGTTGTATTGTAATGCTTTCTATTAATTAAGGTAGGTCAGACAGGGCATGTAACCCACTGAATAAGGTAAAATAATAATATACTTATGAAAAAAATTCATGTAAGGTTATCTCCTCTACCCAATATTAATGTTTAACTGTATGTACTAGGCCATAACTAACTGTATATTACAAGTTCTCTATTGTGGCCAGGATTTTACACTCCTGGTTCATGACGTTTAAGTAGTTCAGCAGGGTGGCTACTTGATTTACTTGCAAGGACTAGTATCTAACCATGGTCAGTGCCCTCATAAGTAAATAAATTCATGGGCTTGATAATATCTCCATAGACTGAAAAATTCCATCATACTGGTCATTGTCTTCACCCATCCTATTCTATTGTTTTGCCTATAACCCTGAAGCCAACAAAATTTGAATCTACAAGTAGTTTAAGCATTAAGAAAACAATTGGGAAGTAATCGATGTCTTGGATATGTTTCACCTTATAATTCTGCAACACAGAATGGAAACTTAAATACTCAACATATTTATTTCAGTATATTTTCCATGTTAAATAATACCATATATACATAATAGATAATACACTGTACACATACATAATATATTTTGGTTTTACAACTTTGCCTGAAATTTCTAACTTAATTCCTCAGAGTACTGTAGGATATTGCTAAACCTGCTGAAAATGTAATCAAGTGCACAATCATGTTCAGATTTTCATGTAATTTATGGATAATTATGAACATCAAACCACTATGATATTGCTTTCATGAGTTACAATTATTACATAATGGTTAATTAACTAACATGAACAGTTTAAATTCATGCAAAAACAATCCCTCGATTTCAAAAGTTAGCTAAAAACAACGTACCCTTACTACAATACTAAAAAATTACTTTACTGTTCTAATATCAACCTAATGCTCACAAATCATTAGAGCGCACATGAATCTTCTGCCAAAAATTGTATAGGGGTCTTTGCAATGATGGTCATGTGCAATAAGTTCATCAGCTAGCAATGGCTACAATATAAAATCTATGGTCACTGTAACAGTAACTGCCATCACCTAACCCATGACTTTTCTTTGCAAATGACCCTGAGTGCTAACAGAGCCACAATAAATGTATGCCTTTGTTTAGTCACAACAATCAGGTCCATTAAGTTTAATGTTTACAACACTGGGACCGTACCCATCTTGTTTATGTTCCTGTTCAAAGTTATGATCATAGCAATACATTGCCATGTGCAACTTCTGCCATTTGATAATACAGTGTATATTATTAATTAAACCATTTTATTTATATAAGGGTATGTACAAAGCTGAATAACTATGTCTCAGTAAAAACATCTTGAGAGTTTCTTTACAATGCTGTTAATTTTGTGCTTGTTTCTCTATGGTATTACTATACAACCCACATATACTAATACAAGACGACAATCAAAAACTTGAATGATATAATTTTCTAACAACCAACTCTATATTACATTAAAATTTCCCTTAAAACATAACATCACAATATCTAATAAGTGTATCATACATGGTCCATCTAGTTGTCTTTTTTCATGCGCATGGTAGTCATACGGTAGATGATGGAATCTCTGCCAGGATCCATGGTTGCCATGGCGATTGAGGTGGCAAGCACAGTCAGGAACAGGGTTATGCTCAGCCACAGAATGATGTTGAAAATAGCTGGGTAGTCCTCAGAATATTCTTTGTTCCTACCAACATCTACAGTTGCCTGACAAGTATAAAAAAATAGTTGTTAGAAAATATTATGAAATAAACACATATAACATTCAATTAAAATAACCAGAGCCATGGTGAACACACATCTTACACCACACTTTCCTCCACTATTGTTTTCTACTAATAACGGTCCACAAGCAAAGTAATGTTATTACTATTTCCACTACTAAGGGAGTCTTCTGTAAAGTGAATGTAGAAAGAAGATGAAACTGAGACTCCAGTGGGTCAACAGTGCACAGTATATGAGGAAGAGAAATGTGGGCGGCAGGGGAGGACATGAACGTTATGGTTTTTCAAACATAATCACACAATTAGAGGAATTTTCCTGACACATCAGAGAGACTGGGATTATCTGCCACATTTCACTTTTATACCCAATAAGTACTGATGGTACTGACATATCTTTCATTCAGGGGATACATGTACATACAAAGCTGATGGAAAGTAAAACCCTCAATTTATACATAGGTTATGGTTATGAAATTTACTGTGTGCATAATATATTATTTACTGATATACTTAAATAAAAAATAATTATTCAGCAGGCATAAGTGAAACTACATAACAATGCTATGAGGAGAAAGGATTACAAAACAACATTATGGGTACCTCAGACTGGAGAACTGAACGTGTCCTGCGTGAGAGCAAGTTATCCTCATCCACAATGGCTGTGACAACCAAGACTTGATCATTGTAACGTTGCCGCATCATGTCTGTCACCTTCACTAAGTGGACTCTCAATATGTTGATTGCCTCTTCTACCTGTTGAATTAATATTAACCCTTGAGTATTGCTCCAATTAAAATTGCCTTTATCCCTAGGCATTGTAAAAAAATCTTCAAATCATAACTTCTGATGGGGAAGAAGAGAAAGAGACTTATGAATGTCTAGCCCCATGAAATGGGGATTACAAATACAAAATAAAAAGTGATCTTGATAAGTACTGTAAAGTCTGAAATGTTTTGACATCTTTCTTCTAAGTGCCATTATGTGATATTTCTTATCACAGAGAAGCACTCCTGTTATCCAAAAGTCTACAGTAATTCATTTAGCATCTAGACAACAGGATATGGCTCAGATACTACAGTATACTCAGACAAATGCCACACATTAAAATACATGTCTCTGGGAAAAACCACCATCATTTATATGTTAAGGAAGCTACCGGTATAATTCTATTAATGAATTACAAAGTGAGTTTCTTTGTGGCAGTTTGGAGGAATAAACAGCCTCCAGTTCATTAGCATAAACATGTTCCTAAACTTGGGCTGGAGTCACAACTTTTTCAGGTGTTGCATAGTTACAAAGAAAAAATGATAATGAAATAAGTAACATGGGAGAAATGAGAAGAGATGGATTAAACAGGCAAACTTTCTCCAAACAGAATAACCTACTGGTGGAAATCCATTCTTAAAAGCAAAGAAGACCATAATTATTACAAATCTATCCTTAGCAATACCGGTAGGTGACCAACAAGGCGTGATAGAAATGTAGCCTACCATATATGCAAGTTATTCAGCATGTAAACTACTCAGCAGTCATTCTAATCAAGGTGGTACCCCACTCACACCACTGACAAAAAAAGTTAAAGAAAAGGTGAACATGCCAACTAACCTGAGGAGATTCAAGGCCATATGTCTTGACCAACTGCTCGAGGGAAACCACTTCCAGGAAGAAAACATCTTGGCCGCCATGTGTGGTAGTAGTCAGGGCCTCAGTCTGGGGACACAGTGCACTCTTAGTAGTCTACAGTACTATACACTATAATGTACTATAATATCATGTACTATAGTCCATTTGCCTCTATACTTTATAATCAATGCATGAACCAATGAATTTAGAGCAGCATATACTGATATCTGTATCCATGCCATCACAAGCTTCAAAACATTCAGGTTTCAGATGAGACTAAACTGAGCTTCATTGGATAAAGGAAGCATTCTGAGATGGTATGGGTATGCAAAAAGAGATGAAACAGGAGTGTTGAAAAATGTGTATGAATGATTATGAGGGGCAAAGAAGTGGAAGACCTAGAAGACGTAGCAAAAGAACTTGTGCAGGATAGGCAGGAGTGGAAGAGAGTCATAGGAGGAGAGTTATGATAGGAGATTGATGATTGATATTTACAATACAGTACAGTATAATTAAATAGTTTATGCCTAGAACTGATACAGTAAAACCTCAAGATCTGGACGGTTTTGTAATTTGATTGCCCGCCAAAATTTGAGAGCAAATAGTGCAGTTGCTGACCCACACTATGTGAGCACAGTCAAAGTCATCCCACTGAAAAATTAATGTTAAGTGGTAATAGTGATAACAAACTTATGAAGAGAAAACATGTGATCCTAACAATTACATGGCAAAAGCCAAAATTTTACTGAAATTAGTTCAAGGTCACCCTGTCCACAAGCTGTATGGAAATAATACTGTGTAAATATACAAAGATCTGTGAAAATTAGCTAAAGGATTTTCTGGTATGCATCGATGTTTTGGTATCACCTTTGTAGTCGTCTTTGTATGATTATTCGCAATTCCCAATTATTATTTTCTATAGCTTAATTTCAGATTGTAATATAATCTTACTTTTTAGTGATATCATAATTTACTTGCAAATGACATAAACTTAGAGTAGTATTGGCCTAGATTTTGGTAATTTTCTTGGTGACATGGCTACTTCAACTTTGTTGTAAAGATCTCCAGGAGTTTTTTACGTACAGTACGCATTGTTTCATTCAGTTCAGTGGCTGTATAGGTCTATGTAATGGGTTATTTCAGTGATTTGAGGATGAAGAGTCCTACCGGTAGCAGCATCATGTGATTGTAAACAGACTGTCTGGTGTCGAGCATGATTGATAAGAGACAGACTGAAGAATAGCCACGAGTGTGTTTAAGAAGTTATGGAATGGTGCAATTGTTATTATATACAGCCCACTTACCATGGCCTTCACCATCATAATTAACACCTTTTTTTTCTATTTTTAGCGAGATTTTTTCTTCCCCTCAAGAATCCGTAAAGTTAAAAAATCCGAAAATAAAAAGTCCCAAGCATTTTGAATTTTTGAGCTTTGACTGTAATTCAAAATAAGAATTTTAGATGGATGAGAGATTCAGTTATCCCTAGGATACAACTCGTGTGTAAAAAATAAATATGTAAATATAAAATAATAGGTACTGTTGACTGAAGACTTACTTTGCGTGCAGCAACGGTGAGAGCAGCCATCTCATGGAGGAAGGCAGAGTCAGCTTCTTTTGACATGTTGAGCACACTGGCCTCTGGCAGAACATACTCGGCATCTTCCTCCTCCATGCTATTCAGCAAGGGAATATTCCATCACGCATATGATCACAACCATTTAGTTGCCGATAATAACTAATACAGTATTGAACTAAAAATTCCTGTTCTAATATATATGTTGAGTACCGGTATCTTCCATACTGCTCAATAAAAGGAAATTTAATCAAGCAGCTAGCATATTCTACCAAATAAATGTTACAGAATTTTGAATGACAATCATAGACATCTCCAAATTTTCTAATCTGCACCGCTTAAGGGGAGATTTTCTTGTTGGTGAATTGGAAGGCCTCTAATTCCTCCAAACTATGCCACAAAACAGATCCCCTATTTGTACCACCGAGGGTGTCTGTTTTCTGGTATAGTTAGGAGGAATCAGTAGCCTTCCAAATTACCAATAAGAGAATCTCCAATAACAAGACATTTAATCAACTAATCAGCTAATAATCATTAGAAATAATTAATTTTCTGAAGCAAAGTATCAGCACATGGGGGATGCTAGCAGTTAAAAAGAGTGTTAACAGTATGAAAGAATAATCATAAGAATTTGTTTTATATGAGGTTATTTCATCATCAGTAATAAAGTTTCTACTCTGCTAAGCTGGAAGATCTATCTATCTAGAGCTCTGACACTTCACTTTCTGGGAACTACCCTTAAGGGAATAATAGTTACAGCAGAAGAAAGATTCAGATCTCCTGTGTCCATCACTCAGTTAAGCCCTTCTCTTCCACTAAAGAACTGGTATACAGTGATAATAGTATCAGGGTAGAAAGATAGTGATAAAATTATACAGTATCTTACAGTGATTTTGGTTACAGCTGCCCAGCAAAACACCACAAGTTTGGACACAAAAATTACTTACCGTAACTCTTATCTAAACCCCATCATCCCCTCACTATCCTACCCACTGTGGGATTAGGTTAAGCTTCCACATGTGTCAAGGAATAAATTTTGGTTCATAAGTCAATGGGAATGTGGTGTGGTTGAGCAGGAATATATGGGAAGTAGACACATTATTCTATAAACATAAAATACCAAAGTCGCACTTTATGGGCTAAAGGTTAAATGTAAATACTAACCTTGAGCCAACAGAGAAGTGTTTGAATACGGTGTGTCGCTGGGCTCTGGCACCATAGATACTTTTTAGCCTGTGGAAGACCTCCTCAAGGGTGGTGTCCTCCTTGAGGCCGTAGGTGGCCCCCTCCTGCCTCACGTTGGCCCCACCCCCATGAACCTCCACTACCACCACACCACTCGGGGAATTGAATGGTGAAGTGATGGTCAGGCCTCTCCATAAGGATGACTAGAAAGAAAACATCAGGAGAACCAATGCAATAATCGAAAGAAATAATTTCATTCAAGAATATCACAACAATGCACTGAAAATAAAATAAATTACCATCATCATTAACATCAACAGGACATACCTGAATGGGTGTATAACCTAATGAAGCTGCCAGAAGATCATCGAGGTCAGTGGAACGTAGAAGCCCTGATGTCCCAAACCTCAGTGTGTCAGGAGAGTGAGTCATTGTGATCTCCCCACATAGTGCTAGAAATTATCACAACAGTAGATTAAAGCTACAATTATGGACATTCAAATTTTTCTATGCATGTACTATTGTGGACAAAAGTTCCTTTCCACCTACTCATTTCTAAACTTATATATCAGACAAATATCGCCAACGTTCATTCATTTTACGAGAAATTAACAAGAGATTTGTAGGCTAACAATGAAGAGAAGACTGCTTTTGATATACCTTGTTTTGATCAGAGCATCTGATATGATTTCTCATGCACCAATTTTAAAATTTTATATAATATACAACTTGGACCGTTTCTTCCTAATTTCATGTATACTTTTGGGCAGCAATAACGGCAATTCATTCAATATTTACCAATACTAGTATATTGCACGCCGGATCTGGCAACACTGCTATAAAACGGTAATTCTGTCAATAAACACCAAAAAAAAATAATAAAAAATAGGGTAAATATTGAAAGAATTACCGTTATCGCATACGGTTTTTCTACCTTAATTACCCACTTATTTAGACCATTCTAAGACTATTTTCTTCTATGGTATTTCCTCCGCAAATGCCCCATATTCAAATGGGACATTTTAAAATTAGCCTGACCTGGACCTAACGTAGGCAAAATTACCGGGAAATAACCATGGTATAGTACAGGACATGACCGGGGCAAAATACTGGGACCTAGCTGGATCTGGCTACACTACTACAAAACGGTAATTCTTTCAATAAATACGAAAATTAGTAGCTTTCGGGAACATTCATCACAGGCTACTATAGTACATTGGGTCATATTCAAGTACATTCACGGTGTATACAATGGCGTGGTACCGGTACGATGGCTCTGTTGTTTGTCTATGGAGCCGTTATACCAGTACTACACCATCGTCAACACCACGAATGTTCTTGCATAGGGAACATTGGCCTATGAAGTCAGGTGACCCTACAAGACCCAGGAAGATTAAATTTTATTCCAGAGAAAATTCACAGCTCTGAAAGAAAAACATACCGCCATATGAATAGTGAACCACCTCTCGAATTTCTTGGCATGTGAACTTAAATGTAATTCCTGTTCTTACCCGAGGAGAAGAGAGACAAGAGGAGGAGAAGTCGTGTCATGTCCACTCGTGCCATCTTGGTCTGCCTCACAATCAATAGTGTACCTGAGAAAACGGACTGTTAAATGCTAATAGACGCTTTATTATAATATTTAATCTTATTTAAATCATTCCCATAAGATAATAGACATACAAGGCGCTCTTTCTATATGACAAAGCGCACTCTAATTGCCCATAAGGCTGGAAATAACGATTATTTATGTATTCTTCCCGTGCTCTACTATCATGTGACAGAAAGGACCCTCAGTATAAATAAATAAAATAAAATTTGCACACTAATAACAAACACCACAAACTGATATCCAATAAAAAAAATTCCATTACTCATCCAAATATATACCTGAGTTAAAGTAATGATATATAAGACATAAAAGGTGAAGTCGAGGGGGGACTGATGACTGATGAGTGTCGACCATAATCTATTCTATTGACCCCTACTACCCTTTTCTCATCTAAATATGTACCCGAGTTAAACGAATGACAAATTGAGTTAAAATAATGATTAAAAAGGCATGAAAGATGGAATAATAGTAAAATTCGAGGGGAGACTGTATAATCTGTATTGACACTCAGGGGGGGATAAGGAGGAGGAGGGTGTGTGTATGTGTGTGTGTTTGTTGGCTGCTCCTGTGCTGTGGCCACTACTCTTGTCAGATCTAGGGGTATTATTATTATTATTATTATTACACTGTGCTTCATTACCACCATGACCACCACACCTCTCCATAACTCACTGGTGGCTTATTACTGAGTCTCTACGTCACACACACCAACTAAGGTAACAATTATTACCTATAAAATTATATTATATGTGTGTGTTTGTGTGTTTTTTGGAGTGGTGATGTTACGAAGGGAAGCCCAACTCACCTGTCATTTTTCTTTTTTTTTATATCTATTTATTTATACTGTTTGTATGTATGTATGTGTAGTTGTTGTTGTGTGTTAGTGTTGGTGTTATTATAAAGGAAAAGTAGAGCCTCTATTATCACTCGGCATTACTAAATTAAAGCTGTATTTACTTTTTATCATTAATGACAGGTTGTTGTTGTTATTGGGTATTGTCATGGTATCACAGGTATCAGGCATGATAGTACTATGATGACTATTTCACCAACTAACTTAGTAGTTATTAATAAGTAATGGTATGTAAAGAGCACCTTATGTATATTTTTCTGCCATTCTTTACTGATTTGAGTGAAGGAGAATGGTGAAAACAACTATTTTAAAATAATATGAAAATCACCATATAAAAGCAAAATATACGGTATTTATTAAATGAATGGTAAAAGTCTAGCGCCGGACCATAATCAGGTTTAGACTGAAGGATTGCAGATTGCTATGTTTTATAGTGTTTCTTTTATTATTCTGTTATTTACAAACTGACTGCCAGTTTGTCACATGTATGGAGTAGTATACATAATATTTCAGCTCACATCAAGTAACTTAAGCAAACCCTACAAAACAATTAACGTTAGCCAATCACACAACTCACAGCAAGTCCAAACCAAAACACCGAACCTCAAATCGGGCGACAACATTCCAGTCATGTGTGGTTGGGAGTCCTCAAATTATAGTGTACCGAGAACCATAAAATAATACAGTCCAGAATCTTAGGTCAAGCCCCTTGCCTACTTCACAGGCTCTCTCACACACACACACACACACCCATGCACCCACTAACATACCTTAAAGTCTACCCACACACACACACACTTTAAAGAAAAATATGATACTGTAATTGTGTTTTAAAATACGGGACATGAAGAGCTTGACTCAATCCTGTATAGATACAAATAGGTAAGAACACACGATAAATTATCTGAGGAGATGAATGTGTAAAGTTAGTGTGTTGTGAAGATGTGCAAGAAATATTCCACAAACATGCTCTTGTATGTGATGATTTTGATTATGTTTTAATTTTGCTGTATGAAAAGTACTTAGTTTTTGCTTGAACTAATTTTTGCATGTTTTAATTTTGTGTTTATAATGACACATTCTTATATAGTACGGTACCATGCTTTTCATTTCCCGGGCTGTAGACTTCTTTATTTTCAATGATGCATTTTCCCTATCTTGCACATACTTTCTCTATGTATAGTACAACTGCACTACCCTTCTAATATCTTCACTACTCATCACATCATCAGTATTTACCTCTTTTCTATATTCCTCTTATCTTCACTATGGTATGCAATTTTCACACTGGAAATTCTCATTGATGCCTTAGTAATGTGAAGTCAGTACGGTACCTTCTGTAGCATAAAGCTGATTTTGTGAAGTTGCAGTATTTTCATTTGAACATAGTACCGGTACTTACTGTATTGGGTTACTTTGGAATATTGCTACGGTACCTTTTTTATACCAACTACAGTACAGTTTTGATCCAAAATGTATGGTAACACCATGTGGTAAAGAAGCACATACAACTTGACCTACAGTATAATTATTTTGCCTCCCTCTCCTCCCCTGTATATATATCTATTTTGTTTGTCCCCTCCCTTTCCCTCATCTGTGCACATGTACGGTACACTGTATCTTGTATCTTGACCTATTTTATCCCTCGCCCTCAAAACTAGGTACTGTACACAGATTCCCTTATAAGTAATATACATACTGTACATGCATACATATCTGCAGTAACTTCAAGTACACCATGAATGTATATACAGTATGTATGTACGTATATACATATATGTATGTATGTATGTATATACATACATACTGTACATGGATAAAAGTTTCCCATACATTCCAGTGTTATGTAAATTTTGTAAAAGTTGATCTATTTTTTGTTTGGTAAAAAATCAAAATGTATGACTGTTTTCCTTCCCATATTAATAATTCTGCTGATGCCCCAGTTGGTCAACTTGTCAAAATACATGTACTGTATGTTTATTTCTACAGGAAATTTACAACACAGCATGGCTGCATTGGAGAAGTTGGTGCGAGCCTTTGAGGCGGTGAAGTTATCACAGGGAAGCAGTGGAAGTGGAGTGACCCAAGCCACCCTTGGCACTGGGCTAGGCCAGGGTGGAGAACAGCGACCCCCTGAACACTCTCGTACCATGGCATCCCTGGCATCCTCACTCTCACAACAGAGTCAAGGGCTCCTCAGGTTAGTCTTTCCATCTCCTCTGAGTATAGTCTTTAGAATTTCTCTTTGTTGTAGCCTATATCGTATTCAATTGGTTTTGCTGCCCCTTCAATCCTGAGATGGTCATTTTCAGTTCCTCTTCAGTCATTCTTCATTATCTTGCTAACTTCTTCGTGCCCAGGCTGTTGTGCTGCTTTTCTTGTTCTCTTTCCAGTTTCAGGTATTCTATTAAAAATTTTGGGATGAAGAAACTTCTGTTTTTTTTAGCTCAGGCAAATGTGAATGATGTTGAATGTGCTTCATTATAAGAAAATGAAAAATGCTGGCCATGAAAGTGGATAAGGCTTTAAAGAAAATATTGATCTATTTTATAGCAAGAAAGACCAGATTCTAAACAGCAAGGAGAAGGCAGCAACATGTTCAGTGATAGCAGATGCACTAGTGGGAGCCAAGCCAAACGAGATACAGAAGCTGCTCTCAGTGGGTATAGAGACGCTCCTCCTGCTTACTGCTGACTCAGACCCAGACGTCAGGACCAGCGCCAATGAAGCCCTCAACAGAGTCATTCGAGTGAGTAAACTTATTTTGATCACAGTCCTATTGAAGGTAGGGCATAGCTACTCATTATGCAATAAGTCATGGTTATCTTTATTAGGCCTATTCGTTGTGAATTGTGATTTAGGTTCAAATAATTTGCCATGTACTGTAATATATACCTAGTAGTAATAAATTCTTCTCCCATTTTATAACAGATAGACATTATGCCAACCAAACTTATTATTACAGTAATTGTTATCTTTGGAACCTTAAGTATATATCTTGAATCCTGTGTATTGTAATTACTCTATACTGAATATTTATTTCAGGGTCTATCAGAAACACAGTTGGGGAAGATTCAGGTTGAATTATATAAAGAAATAAAGAAGAATGGTTCTGTGAGAAGTTTGAGAGCAGCACTCTCAAGATTTGCATCTCTATGCCATCACATAAGGTAGGAGGAAGTTCCCATAAAGGATAGAAAATATTGAGGCATACATGTAGTACTGTATTGTGCTTAATTAATGCAATTTTTGTATGTCGTATCTTTACAAGAGTTTATTATTCCTTCAGGCAGTCATATGTCATGTCTTTTGAATTAAAGTACTTTGACTTACAGTGTATCTTCTATTTATATATTTTGTCCAGACCGCAGAAAGGACGTGCGTATGTGCAGAATTTGCTGCCATATGTGACGAGGATGGCGAGGCGACCTGAGGAACCCTTGCTGGATACCTTAGCCATGGCTCTTGATAAAATCATGCCAGCATTGGGCCACTTCACCAATGACAATGAGGTGAAAAATCTTCTCAAAGCCTTTTTACAGAACCTGAATCACACCTCTCCAGCAATCCGCCGCTCAGCAGTCTCCTCCCTGGTGTCCCTCTGCCGACACTCCCGAAAGCCTCCCATGTTCCTGGGATGGCTCCTGGGTACTGTTCTCCAGATGTTGGTATGTTAATGACAATACAGTTTTGTTAATATTGCAAAGTATATATATGCATGCATGTGTGCACATGTGATTCAATAAATAGTACAGTTATAATGTATACAGCTGTGTGGGAATGGTTGGCAAAGAAGACCAACTGCCTGATTCAGTATTCCTTTGTCAGTATCTCAGGATCATGACTGAGTTTACAAGGCTGTCTCTGTTTGATTCTGTACTGACATTACATTTCCTTCATGCCTCGGATAACTCTTTCAAAATTGTGTACAACTGTACTACCATGTCAGATGAATTAGGCTTGGCCCCTAGTCACCAGAATATGCAGTTATTAATCTGCTGTCATTGGAGAGTAAAGCCTTACAACTACAGTAATTGTTGAGCTTTTGAACTAGACTTGACCAGTCTCCTATCCTATGCTGCAAGCTCTTCTATCCACTGGTATACCCTATGCTGCTTCACAAGATTTAACAACCATCCATCTCCACAGCTCATTACCACATCTAGTGATGTTGTGATGGAGCACCTGACTTCCTGACTTCTGATTTAATTTTTATATCTATTTGAGGCACAGAGAACCTTGTGGTTTTCATTGCTTCCAAAACTGACGTATAGATACGTCATTGGCATTATGTGTAACATATGTGTCATTGGCACTGGATGGGTTAATTACATAAATAATTTAACAATGCTGTACATACAAATAACCATACGGTAACACTCACTCAAGGTTATAGTTCCAGAATTAATATTTCCGCCCTTGTCAAATAGAGACAAGTTCAAAGTATTCTTCACATATTGGAGCACAGTGAAGTATGGTGCAAAATACTATGTGACTAGCTCTTTTTTATATTGAAGAAAGTGAGGACTACTATCCTCTTGATGTCCTTGCCACTGAAATGAAAAAAAAGTGATGGAGGTCAAAAATATTGTCTGATTTAATTCAAGATGCCTAAACACATTACATTTGAAGGAGCATAAGTCATAGTAAGGAGAAAAGATAGATGAAGGTAGTGTTACAGAGTTGACTAGCTGTGTATGTGAAAGACTGATACTATGGGGCATCTCTTGCATTTGCATGTTGCATGCCTTCCTATGGGAGGAAGCATACACTGGGAGAGTTCAGAAGTACATTGTACAGTAAAAGTCCTGTAATCCGAATTGCAGGGAACTGAAGGTCATTCGGACTTGTAGCGGGGTGCTACATTAGTCTCCTGGTGAGGTTTGGAAGGAGACTAAGAGATCGTGGGTTTTAATCTGTTTATTCATACAGGCTACAAGTGGTATATAAGATTTTAGAGTGAACCTGAAATACATGAATAAAAGGTTTCCTGCCTGCTACACTATTAGAACCCATCAGGCAAGAGGGCTGATGCTTGTGGCGGGTAGCTGATTCTAGCCGCCACAATACTCCCCCCTCAGCGAGAAATTCTTGGTCCGTGTTAGAGGGGGCGACCTACAGGCGGCGGGTCGTCGTCTTGTAGATAGGTCGAGCCGTGATGTAGGGCCGTGTGTGGCAGTAGTGGTACGGGCGTTAGCTACGCTCGGCGTACACACTAGAGCGATGCAGGAATATATGCTGGTAGTGCATAGATTATGATGGACGAAGGGCTCCCAGATGCACCAGTTTCTGACTACGGAAACACCTTCCCTCGATTGGTAGTCGATAGGGGAAGCAATGGGTTATATGCTGGAGACAGAAGCAGGTGAAGCTTGCCAGACATATGGAGTTGCATTGCTTGGCAGCAGGTGTCCGAAGGTCAGGTGAACTCTGCGAACAGCGATGCAGAGAGGAGTTGGTGCTGGCTTGTCTACATCAACACATCTCCCGCACCAGTGTGTGGTGGGTACCGTGGGTAGTTGAGATGTGTTAAGATGTGTGCTGGGTAGTTTGCACCAACACATCTTCCTCACCAGTGTGTGGTGGGTAGTGCAGATGTATGGTGAGTAGTGAAGATGTATGGTGAGTAGTGAAGATGTGCTGATTACTTGGCAGCATCGTAGTTGTGATGTGTGCTGATTACTTGGCAGCATCGTAGTTGAGATGTGTTGTTCGGCTCCGGGGTCACCTGATGTAGCGGCTAAGAAGAGGTCTGGGTTTACACTCTGGGGTCACCAGATGTAGCGGCTAACGAAGAGGTTTAGGGTTTACACTCCCGGGTCACTAGACGTGATGGCTAAGAAGAGGTTTGCCAACCATGTGGAGTAGATTGGATGTTCGAGTCACTCCGGGGTCACCACTGTAGCGGGGTGCTACATTAGTCTCCTGGTGAGGTTTGGAAGGAGACTAAGAGATCGTGGGTTTTAATCTGTTTATTCATACAGGCTACAAGTGGTATATAAGATTTTAGAGTGAACCTGAAATACATGAATAAAAGGTTTCCTGCCTGCTACACTATTAGAACCCATCAGGCAAGAGGGCTGATGCTTGTGGCGGGTAGCTGATTCTAGCCGCCACAGACTATTGATTTTTTCGAACTATTGGTTGGACCTCCAAATACAGATATGGGAAAAGAAACACACAAATTATAGGATTACAGTAAACCCTCGTTATTTCGGATTAATTGAGGGGAGACACTTGACGAGTTATCAGAAGATCTGAGATATCCGAGGGCTTAAATTTGATGCGTATGACTGTACACCCGCTCTCAAAACTACAGTAGGGTCCCGCAATATGCGAGTTTATGGTCGATGGACGAGCTCGCATATTGCGAATTCGCATCTTACGATACACATAACCTATGGGAAATACGTCTTATGGTCGATCTGCCCCAAAAAATTGCCGTAAAGTTCCAATTTTGTTGGTAATAATCCCTTAAAAAGGTAATTGGGGCATGATACCATACATTTCAGTCACATACAAACAGAAAATAATATATTAATAAATGAAAATGAGAAAATACACACTATCAATAAAAAAAAAAAAATGCAATTTTTCCCTTACCTTAAATTCTAGTGGGATTATGTACAGGGGGAAGATAATGCTAAGAATATTGTGAAAAATGAGTGTGTGTGTGTGTGTGTGTGTATGTAAACACAAGTTAAAACAGAGTGACAGAGGAGGGAGACAGAGGCCTCTACCGCTGTCGTAACTTTAGTCAGTTGGTATCCACACTTGAATTAGCATTGATATAATGAGTGCTGCAAAGAAAACTTACCATCTAACACAGTTTGATGGTAAGAAATTTTTGGGCAAAGATTCTTCCAAGCAATGAAGATGTGCCCGAGGAGGATGTATTGGTTACATTAGAATTTTAAGTGATGCACCAAGTTTACTATAAAATACAAATGTAAATGATGGAATGAAATGTTCCAGCTGATATGAAAATGATTAACTGTTTATTTTGAATCTAATATCAGTGGTGACCTGTAGGCTAATTATTATAATGAGCTCATTAGGCATTTGAAAGAAAACAATTCTCCTCCATACTATTTTCTCTGAAATGTAGGAAAGAATTCCTTTATTTTATTAATCTGTTATGTACAGACAAAAAGGGCAACACCTAGTTTATTAATTTTTTAACTTTTCACATGAAATAATTGTGAACAATTAAAAATAGTTTGAAGCATTTTTATGTAAAATCTGTGGGAATTTCTGTTTTCAAAAGTGGCAACACTGCGAACGCCCGCCTACGGCTCGCATTTTAAAAAAAAAAGTTCGTATTTTAAGGAACTCCTCGGATTTACCCTACTTTGAGCCTCAGATTCGCATTTTATGGTCATTCTCGCATATCAAAATAATTAATTTTTATTATTTGGGGGTCCTCGCATCTTATGCGAATCGCATATTGCGAACTCGCATATTGTGGGACCCTACTGTACGTGTGTTTTCACTCGTACAGTATATTTGGTTCCCATACACAGCTAATGACTAATAATAATTCTAAACTTGAGCCCAAAGTATGGAAAATGAATGTTTTTAAAGGTTATTCATTCTAAAAGGTTAGGCCTAATAGCGCGAGTGTAGTGCGTGACGAGTTGACAAGTTCAGTTAACACCAATAATTCATGAGTTTCTACTCATACAAACACATTTCCTTAGTTTATATTAATTATTCTTTGTAATTTTCTCATACCATCACTTTCACTTTTCACCATATCAAATGTCTGTACCGGGATATGTGTTAAAAGTATGAAAAATGCCCGTATTGAGAAGTTGTTCACTATAAAGGGGTTAGGCTTATCACAAGTGTATCAAGCCAGCGTGAGTGACAGTGGGGAGGAAATTTCAGTTATCACTAAAACTCATTGAATTTTCATTCGTGCTCAAACATTTGTATTCATTAATTTTGGTAATTTTTTTGGAAAAATCACTTCCACTCAATATTAATTTGCGTATAGGTACGCCTAATAGGTGGGAGAGTGTGGGTGGCCCAGCTGTACGCGAATCATGTAGGCAGATGTGACGGTACACCCGGAAAATCCCCACATAGGCCTCTCGGACACCAAAATTGACATTTTTATTACCACTTTAAAAAATTCGGACTATTGGGATTTTCGGAGTATCCGTGGTTGGATTAACGGACTTTTACTGTACTTGAAATAGATAAGAAAGAGTGGTGCAACTCACAGGGAAGAGAGAGGCTGTAGTGAATCAGCTAGAGTAGGAGAGTCATTGAGATGAAAGGCCCTTGATTTCACCTTGTCTGGAAGTATTGTAAAGGTTGAGCCCTCCCACACATGAGAGCCCTACTCTTTAATGATAGGGTCAGATGAGACCCCTGAACAAAGACAGCAGCTATGCAGAGATAAAATGTTCATGGAATCTGCTTAACACATCAAGCTTCTCAGGGAATTTTATTTCATATCTAGTTGATATTTATATACTGTATCTTACAGCAAGTGGAGTCAGAGTTGAGGGAATTTTACTGACTCTAACTCGCCATTTTAATAGCATCTCTAACTCAGGCTCCACAATCCTCTGTTTAGGGATATTCTGTATTTAATTTTTTGTTTAATAATTCAACAGGTGCCAGTCCAAGCGGATGCCCCTGCTAGCATGGTGTTGGGGTGCCTGTTGTGTCTCAAGTCACTGGTGCCACATGTGGGTCATATGTCTTCTCCTGTAGTTCCCTCAGACCATCAGCACCAAGGCCCGCACCACACAACAACTCACATTCACCCTCAGGAGTACACTGTTTCCTATGACCAACTACTTCAGGTTCGCCAACTTGGGTTTAGTATTCTATAAATTTGAGAAGGTGTGTTTCTACACATAGCCATATCACATGATAATAATAGAAACTTTATGCTGAGAAGTTACCCTGGGTTAATTAAGGAGAGAGGTAGTTTATAAAAATTATTCAGTACATTTGAAAGGCGCTTTTCCACATTATCGTACGGTACCTTTTGTGCATGTGGGGAGTTTGTATTTTATGGTTAGTAAATATAAATCTTCCTTATTTACTGTATAGAAATTATAAAATAAATATTCTCCAATTTCTATGTGAATTTTAAGATGCAACTGTATCGGCTGTTAGGTATGTAATGGGCATCTCAATTTTTCAGGTGTACGAGCTGTGTCTACATTACAGTTCAAATTCCGATCACAATATTATTACTGCAAGTTTGGAAACACTACAGGTATGTAAATCTAAATACTGTTTTGGTACAATATCACTGAAAGTTTTTTATAATTTTAATTAATAACCGATAACCTGCTGCTACGAATAAGAGATGTAGAAGCTGCTAGAAAATGCTATTGCCGGAAGTGGTCATCGTCATCATCAATACTCCATTTCTCTTTTGTCAAGGGGTGGGTGGCCCCTGACGTGTCCAGAGCTAGGGGTGAAAAAATAAAATTAGAAAACAGAAATGGGGGACTGATTGAAATATTCAGTAATATGAAATTTAGCCAGAGGAATAAGATTACCGAAGGCCATAGTGGCAGGGTTGTACATATTGCAGGATATTTGTAGGAGTGAGTTAAAACTACCTGTTTCAAGAGGCTTAGGGCAGTTTACAACAATTTAATTTGCATTTTATACAGTTCATCTATATATATATATGTATATATTCTTTTCAGACATTACTTCAGAACCCTCCAGTGGCTCTTCTACTTACTATGACTGCCCCTGAGGGTATATCAAGGTCAAGGATACTGGCAGACCCACAAGCCAGCCTTCTCTCTTCGAGAGTTTCCAGTGAGTATGTTTATTTGACCAATCTCTTCACTCGTGTCCACATCTATTTCAGTAAGATATTACTCAAGTATTTGTTGCAGAATATTTTCATCAGTGGATAATTAGGCCATCACTTGGAAATTTCAAATTACTATTGTAGTATTTTTCCAGTTAAACTCATAAATTATGGCTGTGGCAGTTTTAGGTACTCATGGCATATGCTGTCGTGGACAATAATATCGTGCCCCTCTTCTGACGGAAAGACTTGATTTGAGCTGGTAACATTGTTGATCTCACCTCTCTCTCTCTCTCAAGTCACACTGGACTTGCAAGAGAGAGCAGGAATAAGACATGACTAGATGAGATGGGATCAAGTGTTACCAGCTCCAACCTAGTGTCTCAGTCAGAAGGGGTCCGATATTTTTGTCCACGACTGTACCTTTGTCCATAGAATCAATATCAATGAAACATATTTCAGCCTCTTAGAAATACCATACAGTACTTCACATTATTCTCAAATGTTTCTGCGTAAATCCACAGTATTCCCACCCACCAGTGAACCAAAGTTAATACCCAGATACTGATTTGAAGCTCACATTACTTGATGGTGATTAGGGAAAGCAAGGGGAGAAAATGGTGTTAGATAAAAGTGAAATAATTATACTTTGGAGTATGCGGTCTCGTATTTCACTGAAAAAAGAAAACAAATGATAAAAAAACACTATTATGCTTATCCTTATAATTATCAAGCTGTCAGCACAAAGTACAAATGGAGCTTAGGAATATAATTTGATTTAACCTGTTTTTAATTAAGGTGATAAATCAGGCATATCTGGATGAATTATACTGTACTATAGATGGATTCTAGTAAACTCTTGAAAGACTAGTGCTAATAGTGAGGGGAATGAAACAACCCTTGCACCAACCAAATTGAATCAAGGTTTCTAGAAATAAGGTTGTGCAGTACAGTTTTATATTCTAATGGTTTTAATAAAGCTGCATACCCATCCTCAGGTCAGGTTAGTGTGGCACCATCGCTGATGGAAGAGGACAGCTTACTGCTTGACCTGGAGTCTGGCAGTGCCCGAGTCAGTGTTGACATTGACACACCTGATGCATCCTATGATATTGATGACACAGCCAAGGAAGACGATAAAAAAGGTGGACCAGAGGGAGTTGGAGGGAGCTCAATAAACTTGGGAAGCTTAGTGGATACAGCAGAGTCTAATATTACAACTGAAGATACAGGCCAAGATGATGATGATGATGATGATGATGTTAATGACTTGTATGCCAGTATAGAAATTGGACAGCTATCAGGTATGTGCAGTTACCCCCGAAAAGTTTGGAATCACTCCTACATTCAATGTAACATTTTCAATGTTACAGGGTTGGTACTTTTGCTCTCAAAAACTGTTATTGAAGATTTTCTCCGACCCAATTTATAACCAATGGTTACTCTATTTGATTTGGTATTGCTATAATTACTATAAATATAACACACATATAAAAAGGTGTCAATAATACTGGTTCCTTCCCAAGGACAGAAGTACCAACCCTACATGGCACCTCACATAGTGATGGCTCCCACACTTGTTTGGGTGACTATACAGTTGCATCCATTAATTATGATGCAGAAGAAATATGCTTGGCTCCTCCCAGTATCAAATTCCTTAGTGCTGAGTAGGATATACATGTACCTGGGGCAGAAGTCAGTGTTTGGGATGGCAGTGATAAGCAAGTATTGAAATATAGTCACTGAATACTGGAGAGGGACAAGCATCTTCCACCTGGGCTATCCTGGGAATACATATGCAGAATTGCCATTCCATATTTTTCTTCTGCTAACAAGTAGATAGATATAGAAAAGTAAGGAAATGAAAAATAATAGGCCTAGCAAGGGATAAAGCTCTTCAGATATCAGATATGCTGTTTCCAAGTTGGATATAAGAATTTGGGAAATGCGGAACCTTAGTAATTGTAGAATGATTTTATAAATTAATAATAAAAGGTAATTTATTAATGGATTTTTTATTTGTTATGTCAGATACTGGTGTACTCTTCAATAGAGGTGAAATAAATTTAAATGGAGAGAAGCCTACTGGGACCCGTGGAAGAAGGAAGCCAACACCCCACATTGCAGCGTTGACACCCAACAAATCAGTCGAGGAGAAGCCTGCCTCATTCGATAAGGTACATATTATAAGCAAAATCAGAATTTATATATGCATTTAGCAGCTTATGGTTACAGTAGGTAGGATTGATTGATTGAAGCAAAACATTATTATGATAGCAATGCAATAGCAATGCTAATTAATATGCTACCAGAGAAATTGTTAAGGGAGGAAGAGGAAAGGAGTGAGAGTTCAAGAGCTGAAAGAAATTAACTTGGGGCCAACAGAAAGTTTGATGGAAAACTGAGGTCCTCAAGGCAATAATATTGTTTAGTACCAAACTATTAGAGAGAGAAATAAAGCTATGAGCTTTTTCTGATATTGAAGTGACCATAGCTCTGTTAATACATGAACTAGAGCATTGCATTTATTTTTATTGAACATCAATGTGTTTATCATCGAACAGTAATAATTAATCATCATCATCATACCCCATTTCCCTTTTGTCAAGGGGTTGGGAGGCTCTAGCGTCAGTACAGAATCCCTATTCGATATTGCTGTACTGATAGATATTAGTTGAATTTCTCTCCAACATAGTATTTTATTGTTGTTTGTTCATATAAATTCCAAAAATGGGGCTATGAGTGTGTTAATTGCATGCTCTGGGTATGTTGTGATTTTCATAATAAAAGTAGAGAAAACAGAGTTTGCCAAGGTCAGGATTGGTAGTTACAGTAATTATTTACTAGATTTCTTTCTTTCCTCACACTACCATTTGGCTACCATATCAGTTTATTTTTCAAGAGAAGTTTTATACCTAATGGGTCCTGATGTTGCTGTAAGGCCCTAAGCATCTACTTACATGGGTAGGGTTGACTCTAGAACTTAGCTATTTACAGTGGGCTGGTGAATTATTGTAAAAACTTTGCTGAAGGAGGCAGAGGTGGTTATACTGTACTGTTGTGGGAAGTGACCAAGTAAAAAGACATAAACACATAGATTGACTTAGACAGATAAACAACAACATTACAGTATTGTACTTTTATCTCTGATAGTATAATTGTACTAATACCAGAGTTTGTTTAATAGTGTGGGAAAACTCCCATCATCCAGGGGATAATGAAACATATACTTTATACTTGTAACAGATGAAGGGTTCCATTGGCTCCTTCACTGATGAAGATATGCCCTTAAAATATCTGGTGCGATACTTGACCTCCTCCTTCCTGCTGTCTGGTCATGTGGGTTCCCTCATTCCTGACCGCACTGTGAGGGTCAGTATCAAGGTCCTGGCACTTAACTGTGTAGGGTTGTCCGTCATGGTCATGCCCTCACTCATGGCTCAACCTCTCTTTATCGATGCAACTGGCGAGTCAGGTGAGTCAGTACATCCTTGTAGACCAAAGTCAGTCTGCCTCTTGCATTCTTTTTCTGTTTTCAGTAGGGTGATGCAAACTTTGGTACAGTTTGCCCTTTCTATCATGTTTTTTTTTAATTATTACAACATAATTTTTGCTTCACCATTTCCTAATCCCAGCTTTGTTACATTGTCACTCACCATATTGTACCATCTTTTCCTAGGTCTTTGCCATCTTATTTGCCCCATATAATCCTTCTCATTTACTTTCTCTACCACTAGAATGGATGATACCAGAATAGTGAGAAGGGGTTATGAGAGAGAAGAGTGATTAGGAAGGTTAAAGAGGACATGTAAGGCATAATAGAAGGTGGTATGATATGGTGACAGATCGTGTATGAAGGTGTGAATTTGAAATGGGTGAAATAAAAATGAAGTAAAATGAAATTGTGCTTCATAAGCAGGAGTGGAAGAGATTTACTAGGTGGAATGTATGTTTGGGCTGTCAACTCGGTATAAACTTCATGCATTAGTTCATGGAATAGCTCCTTTCACCAAGGCTAAATGAAGGGACCTTTGACTTGAATATAAAAACTTTTTAAAATAAATTTATAGCTCTGAAGTGTACATATGTTTTACCTTTTTTGCAGAGCTTGTGCAACATTTGGATGATGTGCTAAGGTTCCATAGTCACTCAGACCCTCAGCTTGGTGCCAGTGTTGGGATGGTAATTGGTCAGTACATAAGGGCTAGTTTAGTCCATGGCTGTGGCCACTATGCTGATCTCAGTAGGCCCGGACTAGCCCTCTCTTCGCTACTAGAAATATTGTGCAAAGTTGGTACTTCTCTATTGTATTATTATGTGCTTTAATAGATATGAAATATATAAATTGGAATAGTATAATCTTGAATAATTTTCCTCTGCTATGTGACAGTAGTAATTTAAGGGTTTTGGCACCCTTCGGTTTCCCTGCCACTCCCATTCAATTCTTCAATTGGCCTTCCCTTCCTATTATTTCCTTCGTACTTGCTGTCCCACCTTTCCATCACCTTCTCCCTTGTCCTACCTTACCTACAGGGTCTTCCCATCCTAGGGCAGTCTTCTTTCATCCTCAATAAATATTCTCTTGTTCAGCTATTGTGCCATGAGTCAAGTGTGACAGCACGTGGTGCAGTGGGAGGCTTGGGGTTGTGTCTGACAGAGCTACTCCACTCTCTCCATGCAGCGGTTGTCCTCCCAATCCTTCCTCACTTAGTGAATGCAGCAGCTCATCCATACTGGCTAGTCAAGGTCAGTAAGGCAGTTTCTTGAAACTAAAGCTTAAAACTGATGACTTTTGCATTTTTCTTGATTGCATAATGCATTCCTGATGTCCATAGGCAGGAAACATGAATCTGATAATGTACATGCTTTAATAAATTTTAGACAACTCTACTGTTTAAAGTGTCAATTGTTTACTGTACAGTGGTTGTTTGAATGATTGTACAGGTGGAGTTATGTGAGTTGTTGTCTGGCCTACCTCTGAGCTACATTGACCACCTGGAGACTGGTTGTAGCATGGTTCCACCTCGCCTGGCTGACAGGTTTTCCCACCGGGTGCTGACTGCTGTTCTCATTCCTCTTCTGGCAGACCAAGACCCAAGGGTGCGTACTGCTGCTTCTTCTGCCTGTGTCAGGTGAGTTTGCAGTGTCTGATACATTTTGACTATTGCAAGAGAAAGCAAAGTACACAAGAAAAGATCTATGTGAAAACAAAAATTATCTTTGATATCACAACATATTGGTTCATAATAGAAATGAACCAGAAAATGGAAATAAGAGAGAAGGAATTGAAGTTTTTCAATGAATAAAAGGGAAAGGTAGGATTGTTGAAGAACTAAAAGTTCTTAACTCTGAACTACATAGTTGTTGTTGAAGTTCCTCAAGCTGTCTGGCCGAGCAGCCCCGTGAACTACATAGTTGGAATTATTGACAAGTGATTGTTATTGTGGCAGAATAAGAGTGTTCACATTATTGGCATAATAATTGTTATTCAAGCAGAAAATTAGTGTACCCAGCACCTTGGGGAAAGAATATTAATTTAATTTTGCTTTCCTAGTCTAAAAATAACCCTAAATGTGAAATATTACTTCCTTCATTTAAAGTCAGCTGTGTGCTTCATGTTAAGTATCCACCGTTGAAGACCTGTACAATACAGTATTAGTGATCCTTTCCTTTGAAAATAGACATAGGTATGATTTTGTTTGTGCTATTGAAGATATGCAAGCATAAAATATTATTTCCCTCCCTTGAAATCGATTTTACTCTGATTAAGTTCCTCTTCTATGAAGACAACCATAGTTTGTTTCCCACTATATAATTATATTTCACTCCTGAAGACTTGTGCCTGAGGTGATGAGCACTGGTGACCTGATCCACATGGTTGCCTATGACCTGGTACACAGTGGACATCTTAAGAACGAGCAGAAGGATCCTCTTGTGTGCCCTTCCTCCACCATCCACCACTGGCCCTACCGCAATCTACCCTCAGCTCCGGTGCCTCCATTCCACTGCCTGTTTTCAGAAGGGTAATGGAGTTGTTACATTTTAAATTGGAACTCTGGTCAGTTGAGCAAATTTGGAGTTTTTGTGAGGGATAGTAATATGAATGGAAGGGAAGGGCTTGATTGGGCAAGGATGAAATATCATGTCAGGGACAGTTGAAGGGAGTTTTCAAGGGATTGAGATTTAGTGGTGAAGATAGATATGAAATGAAGAGAAGGAACTCTGAGGAAGTGAGATGAAAAGGCTTTCTTCATCTGTCATACATTCAATGCATGTTTTTGTTTTTGCAACAGTTTTATCAAATGTATTTTTGTTACATTTTGATGCAAACGATGTAATGCAGCATATCAGTAGCAGTGACATGAGGGGCTGTGTGCCAGAAAAGTAATGATCTTAGTTATACTAATGACTATACCCAATTTTGTCTGTGGAGCCATAGTAGTAGTTGGTGCTATATTGCAACACACTATTTTGTTTTGCTTACACCATGATATACAGTTGAACCTCGTTATTTCGGACTAATAGGGGGGAGAGGGTGTCCGTATTTGCGGTTTGACCGTAATTGCGACGAATTTTTACGAGGGGTACGAAATAAAAATAAAAAAACAAAAAAAAAACGTGTTTGTACAAAAATTAACACAAAATACAGATATATCTACATAAATAGGTATGTAGTGATGTGTAAATAATATACCTAAATGTTATTTACCTTGTGTGGTGAAGAGATGAGTTTATTTCTTGCCGTGATCGTATAGTGGGACGTATCAGAGTAGCTATTTAATACTGTTTAATAAAAACAAGAATGATGTAGTGATACACAACCACTCCAAGTCTCCAACCCGCGCTTGTAAAGATAACAAATCACGCATGCGTGGTAGTGGTCTAGGTGGTAGGGGGAAGGGGGAAAATAACAGGATATCGATTGTTTACATTTTATTAGCCATACTGTACTCTGGTGTTTCCTTCTCCTTTATCTATTCGAGAAACATCTTCCTTCTTTCTATCGAAGGATATGGCCTTCTGTTTTGTAAATGCACCACCTGGCATGACTGTTGAAGCTAGTGGTTAACCCGTTATTACTAAAAAGAAGATACGTACGTAGTCACACAAGTTGACAGGGCAGGTTAGGCCTATATTCCCTTGACCTTGAGCTATAGGGTGAATCGAGACCGAGGATAGGGGGGGGAAGGAGTGCGGGAGAAATGGTGGCAACACACACCCACGCTTCACAGATGAGTGATATAATTTCCTGACAAGTTCATTATGATTTCACTCGTTTTGTATAAGAACTCCTCGGATTTATTCGAGAGTCAACTGTATATATACATAAATAGGTATGTAATGATGTGTAAATAATATACCTACTGTATAATGTAAAAAATATAATAGGAAAAAATAGAGAAACCAAAATTCAGACAAAAAAAAATCTCCAGCGGATTGTGTCCGAAATAACCGAAATCCGAAATAACGGGGTCCGAAATAACGAGGTTTAACTGTACTAGGATATATAGAGTCGTAATACTAACACTTTAAACAATATATCCAAATAAATCAATTACTGTGCCATATGAGACAGTATATCCAAATATATCAATTACTGTGCCACAGCTCTATATTAATTATAGTCACTGTTTTTCAATAGGAGTGTAGATGGGATGTTAGGAGAAAGTGGAGTAAATCAACCTCAGCACACCAGAGTTGCCGATTCCCTTTCCCGCCTCATCCACGCCCTCACCACACACCTCATGACCACCAGCGACAAATTCCTTGTAGTAAGTGACTGCTTTCTGTTAAATCCTCTATTTTTTTTTATTTTTTTTTTGATCATTGGTACCATTATAAAAAATTTCAATCTCTTAATCAAGTAGGGAGAAAAGAAGCCTTAATGACTTTTCTTTTGGCAGGTGGGGTGTATTGAGGGTTTGTATGAATTAAGCGAGAAATACCCTCCAGCTTTGTACCCTGCTGCTTGGAACTGCACTGTCCCACCCATATCTACACATTCCAGGTCAGAATTCTATTCAACCGCATCATTTTTTCTTTTTCTTTTTTTTTTGTAACTGCTGCTTGATGATTGTTTTGTATTAGTTTGTCCATAAACATTACTTAGAACTAATCAAGGTCATGGTAAATGTTTAAAACTGATATAAAGATTAACCATAGTGTATTACATTGTTAGATACTGTACCCAAAATACTATATATTGTGGTCCTGTAATTAATGGCAGTGCATTTCTTTTCAGTGAGAACAATACACATATTGGCCTCATTACACTGGTTCTCTCCATGGCTGGTGAATCTTCCATTGCTGGGGATCTCACCGTCCAGCAGCACATTCTCACCATTGCTTCAAACATTCTTGCAGGTGGATTAACTGATCCGTATTGCTTTAGATAATGCATAATGGGTATACTGTTCTGTACTGCAGATACTTAGTGTATCTCACCTTAACTCAAACAATGTAATCATCATCAGTACCCCAATTCCTTTATTTTGCACCCCTGACTTCAGAGCCAAGGGATACAAAAATGAAATCATGCTACAGAAAATTGAGGGATGAAAATCCTTAGGGTCATTAGCTGGTGCTGTTGTGAACAGTGCTGAAATTTATATTATCATGCAGCATTATGAATTCCGGAATCTTTTATTATATTTTTAGGAATTGCGGTTGATGTTTTGCGGCAAAACAAAGAGGACATTGGAGGAACTAAAACTCCATGGGCATTCCTTGGATCTGAGATAGTAAGTTTAAGTACACTGGTAAGGAGAGATAAATAAAATCCCTCTCCTTTCCATTCTCTGACTTCACTCTTTCTTGTTAGCCTTCTTTTAGTTGCACTTTATTCTACAGTATATTGTAAGAAATAAAGAGAAAGGCATCACCCAAATGACAGTGCTAGTTACTGCTCCATAGAAGATCAAATTTATCTACTAATTATTGAAAAAATATGGTAACAATTAATTCCCACAACAAAATTCCCCATTTCATGATAAACTCAATTATCAGTTCTTGCTTGTTCACTTGAAAGATTTTTCTCATTGTTTCTTGTCATAGATGTTTTTGAACCGAGGTGTCTATTTTAGTACATGTTCCACTAACTACACTGTAGAAAAAGCAAACATTCCAAATATTTATCAATCACTTGATTAACATTACTCGCAAAGTCCAGTGACCGGTCAGAACTTTACAGGCATTAGAGGAATGCTCTCTTACCTCCCACCTTTTCTCATAAACTTTCAATTCAAGTCAGTAAGTTAAGATGGTAATCCACTACAGAAAAGTATCCTACACATTACACAAGTTATCTACAATTTGGCAGCCATAAAGATTCCAATGCAACCTTATAATTAGGAGCAGTGCTGCATTGGACTAATTTCAAGTTCACATTTCATGCCTGTCCTACATGAAGAACATACAATTAAAACTGAAAATATCTTCTGCAGTTTGTGGGTTGTCTTGTATGCCACAATATATGAAATATTTTCTGTCTGTACAGTACTTGTAGTTTTAACTAACATAGTTAATTTTTACTTTTCACTCTTAGGCTGGTGGGATTTCCCTGGCATTAGTTAGTTGGAGTTAAAAGTACTAATGTCATTCACCTGGCATTTGTTGGAGTAAAGTACTAATGTCATTCTTCAAATTTCAAGGCGAATGGGCCTTTCAGAGAGGTTCCCATTAAGGATCGAAGTGTACTGTACTGTAATAGGTATATGTACTTTAGATGGCAACTAGGAAAATTTTGCTTCATCCACCAGGATTTTTTTCTAAATAAGTAAAAAGATATTGTAGTGCAATACAGACTAATACAGTAGTGCATACTGGTTCAGGGTGCTCTGTGTATATTGATGTTTGAGTTTTAATAATTATATTGGCAAGCAACAATACTCCATTAAACTTATTGCATTTTATATGTATGTTAGATGACTGGTGTGGGAGAGGCGGTGGTGCAACACATTCTGCGTGTGTTGTGTGTCTACTCCCATGTACTTGAGGACATTGTGCCTGGTTCTAGACCTTCCCTTGCACCTCTTGCACCTCAGCCAACCATTTCACCAATCAAGGTTAGTTAAGTCATATTCAACATTACCATTTAATAATATTTAATTTAGAAGTATTGTATGTTCTTATAGTAATTGAATTTTTTTTTAATTGAGCCATAAAATGGAAAAAGAAAATAGATAAAATATAATTTTATAATTTCCCACTGAATTTATTTTAAAGGTTATGCTAAAAATTATTCTGTATTGCAGTAAGGAAGGTGTGGGCTAGTTACGAGTGTACTGTACTCTCATTATGTACTGGTAGTGCTGCCTATAATTACAGTTTAAAAATGAGTGGGTTTGATGTTATTTAACTCGGAATATTATATATATGAAAAATTTTGTTGTATAGAACTGAGACCTGGCCAAAGGAGGAAAAAGATGTACAAAGAGTAAAGTGAATAGATGTAATAATGACCATTTGTTTTCCTGAGAGATAGAGCTTGGCATGAGTATGTTAAGTAGCCAATGAGGAGTTTAGATGGTTAGAAAAATACTTTATACTTTAGCTGATGTGGTTTGGCCAAAGGGGATAAGAAAATTGAAGTGTGAATATCACTTCCAGAGCTACTTGAAGAAACTTACCAAGAAAGATGCAGAGTTGAGGTCATGCATAATGATTGTGCTTATAATATGAACTTGCAAGTATTCTCAGAATGTACCTTACAGTATATAATTGAGTTGCAGTGTGTGTCATTAAATGCTTCTCTTATTCAACATTCATCAGAGAAGGACAAGGGCTGAATCAACTGGAGAAAAGAATCGCCAGCATTCTCCTAGCAGTATGGGAGACAAAACAGGTAGGCATCTGTATATGTTCAATTCAGTTCATTACTTCTACATCTGTATAAAGTTGCTAATGACTTGTACTTTTTGTTAATATATTGGTTGATGTACAGTAAGCTCAGCTACTATGTGTACAGTATCTTTGTCTTTCCTGTAGTGCACTAAGATTAGACTAGAATATAAAAGTTACCATGGGACGACCAGAAATCCCAAAGCACTGTCTTAGGTCAATTATTATTATTTGTTTTTACAGATGGTGATGAAAAGGACAAGAAATCTGTAAAACCTGGTTCAGTTGGAGTTTTTGCACACCTCCCTGAATATATCAAAATGTACGATGTTTTGAAAAATGCGAATGCTAATTATAAGGTGAGTACATAAGATGCATGTATTAAGTAGAAATATTCTGTTGATGAAGAATATTTACTGATGACAAATTACTTCTTTAAATCTTGGACTATACACATAAGGAATATACTTTAATACTGTATAAATAAATGTTGATTATTTTACTGTTCAGTTTCTACAGCTCATCTATTTGCAAAATTCTGCTTAGCACGATGGGTAGTTTCTGCAGTATGTATTCATGCTGCATATTAGATCATTACAATAATACCAAAAAGAAATTCCATCTCAGTAGTATTTAAGAATTTTGCCTGTGTATTTCGGTGCTTAAGCAAAATCCAATGGGGATGTGAATAGCAGCACTATATGTAGTTTGAATGATTTTCTTACTGTAAAAATATACAATATATGATTCAATGGTTTACAGATGTCATTGGAGTCTGGTCCACGTGAGAAGGTGTGTGGCCTTCTGCGTGTGACTTTGACTTCCCTGGGGAGGTTGTTAGAAGTGGCCTCAATGGCAGAGTTTGGCAAGCTGGCTGAGGAAGTTCTGCAGTACCTGAAATCTGTCACTACTTTGTTACCAACTCTCACTGTGCAGTGTGGACAGCAGGTACACTTAATGTCATGATAATGGTTGGGGAAAAATAATTATCCCTTTGGGGATATAGGTGTACAGTATGCCAATAAATACCATAGACATACAGATATAAGTAAATCTTTGATAATCCTATAAACTACCTTTCAAAACTTTCATGTAATAAATACTGTCTTATTTTTTTAATGTTGTTTTTCAGCTCCTTAAGTGCCTATTTGGATCAAATGTGCTGGCAATATTTGACCAATTGTACCGCAAAGGCAGTGATTCACAGGCAGGTCGCAGCACCACACTAACAGACTCAGGTGGTGGAGGTAGTAAAAGACAAGCTGCAACAACACCAGAAGAGTCAATAGGAAGTGGCCTACACCACTTAAGCTTCATCTTGCCTCTCACTCAGCTAGAAACGGATATGACTGCTATGTCAACAGCCAGGCAGGATTCTGATTCAATCAGGTTGGTTGAAACATATTTGTCCTATCTTTTACCTCCTTAATTATTATCTTATCAATTTTATAATTATATTATGTAGTGCTGAATACAAAATCTTTTCCTCATAAATGCATCGGATATAGTTATAGCCATACTTTTGTAAGTGCGTAGATCAGTTTGTTTGAGTAATGAATATTAGTAATCAAAAGAATTTACCTTGTTCATTTTGGGGTATAAATAGGGTCATATAGGCATTAAGACATTATGTTAGTTATCGCATATATTGTACGGTAATGATTTTTATTGTAACCACCAGATACTGGTACTTGTTCCTCAGACTTGTTCATTGGACTGATTACTGGTCACACTATTAGTTTTGTTTCGTTTTTGAATTCCCTCTTTACCACCTGCATGATTGTTTACCAACTACTTTTTTCAGCAGTTTCAGTCTGAGCCATCGTAAAGGAAACGTCAGCATCTTCAAGACCCTGACCAGAGGCAATGACAAGACTTCTCTTAGTTCATACATACGGTTGTTTGAACCACTCGTCATAAAGGCTCTCAAAGTAAGTTATATATATATATTATATGTCCTGTGTTTCTTGTAGCAGGCAGAAAAATACTGTAAATGTGAACTTAATCTCTGGTGTAAAATATTTAATAAAAACAAGTACAGTACCGGTATCTGTAGAAGGGTCCTACAGTTGTGAACGTGATCAGAAATACTACTATTATTTCAACAGTATTTTGAATTTATGTCCATTTTATATATAGAAGGCTTTCTGTGACGTCACGACGCTTCGCTTTTGTTTCAAGGGATATACTGGCTGCCATATTGGAGGGCTGTTTGAATGTAAACATTGATCATTGGACCTAACTTTGTATGCAATGGAAGGCCCTTCTTCATCCCGTGTTCTCAGTCAGTATGCAAGAACGCTTGACAGTGAAGCTAAGGTCCGATATATTTTAGCCTCTGGCTAGCACAGTGGTAAAGTCTGTGGCTGCAATTCCGTGGCCCAGCGTTCGATCCTTGCTCGGGACACTGTTAAAAATACCACTGATGCCAGAGGTTACCACCCCTGTGAGCAGGGGGTGGGGGGTTTGAGTCAGCTGTCTGAGGTCTTCCTGCTTAGTCAGCCATAGCCGAAGCTGACTCGGGTCTCAGGTGGGTGGAGAGGTCGCTGGGCATTAAAATTACGTTTGCAGCAATAATTTCTGTCTTATCTACAATCTAATACCACCATGACATACAGGAGGATTTTATCTACATCATCCACCCATTTTTAATCATTGTAGCGTAATATATATAAATAAAAATCGGCATATAAAAAAAGATGTATAAACATTTTTTGCTACTCATTTCACTTCAACTCGTATTTAATCGTATATTTTTAATGATATGGATATTTTTTCACGATAAAAGTAATCCTCTATCATTATTCTGTCAGGTTACCTAAGTACCAAGTAGATATTAAGCGAAATAATTGAGGCACCAAGAAAAAACAAAAAATGTGTACCTCGGAGAAATGCAATGTTTTGGTTTGGGAAAGGTAAGCGTGAACGGAGGTTGCCTGGAAATATTGACCAATCACAGACGAGCATTAAAAATACAGCTAGGCTCCAATTGCAAGCTAGGATGGGATAGACTATAGCTCAAAATTCTATTGTGCCATTATAACACTGGCATTATGAGGTTTGGTTCCAAAACTACAATAACCTTCCATCCACCCAATTTGCTCAGTATGAATCATAATTTGTGTATGTTATATATGACTTTCTTAGTGCTCTTAACTAGAGTAATGTTTTATCTGCAGCTGTACACAGTATCCAGTGATGTAATTATGCAGAGGTCAGTGCTGCAGTTACTAATACACCTGGTCCAGATTCGGGTAAACTACTGCCTGCTTGACTCTGACCAGATTTTCATCGGTTACGTCATCAAACAGTTTGAGTACATTGAAGAAGGCCAGATAAAGTAAGTATAGTACTAGAAGGATGTTAAGATTAGGTACTGCTTTTAAGAAATAAAGATCAATAAGAAATGTAGTCAACTTCAGCATCATCACTTTCATTATCAGTAATAACACCCCACTTTCACTTCATCAAGGAGTGGGGAGTTAAAGTTGTCAGCCCAAGAAAATTACTAAAACAAAAAGATGGATGAGAAACAAAAACAGAATGCCCAGTGCTATAAATCACACTTATAAGCACTAAAGAACTATAATATTACTGTAGGCTATACAGTAGTTCATATATTGTACTCTTGTAAACCTTTTTCCTGAAATGCTTTTGTAAAATACAGTGTTGGTCATAGCGGAAGTCGCGTAGACCTCCTTAGTTCTATGGCCCTCAGGCTGTAACTGATTATGTGAGCTGCAGAAGACTCCTCCGCTTACTCCCTGTGCTCTTAGAGTTACCAAGGGTTAATTAATAGTAAACACCTTAATATTATTAATGGATAGAGACGGGGAAGGCCTTTGTCTCTCATGAATCAGTGATCGCCTGAGGGTATTGGGGGAATGGAGGGTGCAGTGAAGTGTGAACTTGTCCATCCACCATTCCATCCTGTTCATAGTACTATGGGTTCTAGAAAGCTCCTTAATGAGGACCAGATTGGAGCTATTTGTGCACTCGCAAAAGAAAATATATCCAACGAATAACACTGGTACAGCACAATTTCTTTCACTTTGCTCGTTCCTCATTTATATTTTGTGATTCCAGAGAAGCAGAAGAACTCATTCCGTCAATGTTCCGGTTTTTGGTGCTGCTTTCTTATGAGCGACATCACAGTAAGAGCATCATTGGGGTACCTAAGATTATCCAACTCTGTGATGGTCTCATGGCAAGTGGACAACCTCCTCTCTCCCACTGTAAGTTACATGTAAATCAATACAGTCCTTCATTGTATTGTTGTTACCACTGGCCTCACTATCCCTTCAAATATTGAACTGTACCAACACTGTAATTAGATTGTACAGTGCTTGGAGTGATTCCTTCTCCCCAAGAGATAAGTGAACTTATGGTGGGGAGCTATGTTTATTACGGGCTTCAAAGGGGAGTAGTTGTGAGTGTGGCCCATTTCCTAGTGTATTCTACCTCTGTCTGTCTGTCTTTCTCTCTTTCATTTCTTTTTTCACTCGGAGACCTTTTGAAAAAAAAAAAAAAATGGTATCTTATGGCGATAACTTCAAAAATAATTTTTAAGGTTGTTTTTAAGGTAGAACAGTATTTTGCATTGCTTAGAGATACCAAAACACTTGATTCCTTCTTCTTCAAAAAGTTGAATAAAAAGAATTAACTAATTTTTTTATACATACTCAACTAGGTCAGTCTAACATAACTTAGCCTACACTAACCAAACTTAATATAATTTAACAGAGCCTAGCTTAGTCAAATCTGATATCACCTATTGTGGTCTTGTTTACTCTAACATTACTTGTATGTGACAGGTGTACTAGCACTTCAGCCACTGGTGGAGGACCTTTTCCTGGTGCGGAGCACATCCAACACAGCCGACCAGCGGGAACTGGAGACCCAACGTGAGGTTTTGTGTTCCATGCTTCTCAGGCTGGCTCACTATTATCAGGTATGCTATCACTCTTCCTTACATTATTTCTTTATTAAACAATATATGACTACAGTAGATGTTACTGACAAAGATTTTGACATACAGTATAAATATGGTTATTTTGATATACAGTTAAACCTCGATATATCGGACCCCGCTACAACGGATTTCAGATACAACGGACACAATCCACTGGAGATTTTTTTTTTTGTCTGAATTTTGGTTTCTCTATTTTTTTCTATTATATTTTTTACATTATACAGTAGGTACATTATTTACACATCATTACATACCTATTTATGTATATATACAGTTGACTCTCGAATAAATCCGAGGAGTTCTTATACAAAACGAGTGAAATCATAATGAACATGTCAGGAAATGATATCACTCATCTGTGAAGCGTGTGTGTGTTGCCACCACTTCTCCCGCGCTCCTTCCCCCCCCTATCCTCGGTCTCGATTCACCCTATAGCTCAAGGTCAAGGGAATATAGGCCTAACCTGCCCTGTCAACTTGTGTAACTATCTCGTTTTTAGTAATAACGAGTTAACCACTAGCTTCAACAGTCATGCCAGGTGGTGCATTTACAAAACAGAAGGCCATATCCTTCGATAGATAGAAGGAAGGTGTTTCTCGAATAGATAAAGGAGAAGGAAACACCAGAGTGCAGTATGGCTAATAAAATGTAAACAATCGATATCGCGTTATCTTCCCCTTCCCCCTACCACCTCCACCACTACCACGCATGCTCATCTCTCCACCACACAAGGTAAATAACATTTAGGTACATTATTTACACATCACTACATACCTTCTTATGTAGATATATCTGTATTTTGTGTTAATTTTTGTACATACACGTTTTTTTTTTTTTTTTAATACCCCTCGTAAAAATTAGTCGCTATAACGGTCAAACGGCTATAACGGACACCCTCTCCCCCTTATTAGTCCATTATAATGAGGTTTAACTGTATCTCCTAATTTTTGTTCATTCATGGGTGTCCTTAATATGTGTTTTCCAATCTTTGACATATGCCTGTTCTGTAAATATTAGACATAGGAGACTGGGATTACGATAAACAGTTAATAAAAGAGAACAAAGGGCTGAGCCCTAATGCACCCACACTCCTATCTCATTACAGTACTTATAATACTTATACAGGACACTACTGAAAACCCTAACAAAGTACAGTAGTGGTAGATCATGGACCTGTTATGTTGCCGCCAGGTTATAATTGCACACTATAATTGTTTCCCATAATTTTTATTGTTGTGAATTGTAGGTGCTGAGATTGGTATCCTTGGTTCTTGGTGCCACAAGGGATGCCAACAGTGAGCGTTGGAGGAAGTTATCCCGTCAGATAATAGACACTCTCCTTCCACTACTCTCCAAGCTACAGGTTAACCTTGATTCTCAGGTATGTGTGTCACTTGAAGAAGATCAATATTTTCTAATAATAAGAATCACATCACAGATGTTATTAGAATAGCTGCAAAGTAGCCAATAAATATATATATCTATCTGTTTGTGATCATCAATACCTATCTTTGCCTGCCACCATGTCTGATTACCGGGGGTCTACATGAAGCATTTATATCACCAGTATTGCTGTCTACCATTTATATTTACCTGTCAACATTACATGGCACTCATCATTGTTCTCATTCTCCATCGCAACACATCTGACCCCTCATTTCGTTGCCGTACCCCCATCTCTCTTTTTCTCATGTCCTTTGTCTCCACATTTCATGTGCTCCATCTCTGGGATGAAAGGTGCCCTTGTCACATGATGCTTTGTTTATTTTTGCATCAGATCTTTCAGACACATACGAAGAGTGGAAGCAAATAAGAACCTTTGTCTGGGGGTGCACTTTTTAACAAAGTCAGTGAGGCATTCAGAGTTCTCTCAAAGTCGTTCCATAGTTGTGTCCATAAAAATGTTAGGATAAAGGCAAGATTTTTATTATAATACTGATGTTTAGTACCTGTGGAAAGATATAAATATAAATTTTTGTACAACTATACAGTAAAACATCTCGGAGTTTGATGCAAAACAGCATGTAATAATTTGTATATTCTTGACTGTTGTTTCAGAATTCCCTGGCTGCTGTAGAGGAGGTGATGAATGGTGTTTGTGCCAGTGTGTACCGGCCTGTTGACTGTGTTCTCAAGGCTCTCTTTACATCTCCCTGTGAATTGGTAAGTTTTATATAATTCTTATATACCTTATATAATTCTTATATATATATATATATTATCGTGGATGTTAATAAATAACATAAGATAAGAAGACTGCTTAAAGTGTTTACTGTTTAAATGAAAAAAGAGTGAGGTGGGTCTAAAATCATATCCAATTTTGTTTGAGATGATAAAACACACTGCATTTGAAGGAGCATTAGTCATAGTAAGGGGAAAAGATGGATGAAGATAGGGAGCTCTAGAGTATATGAAAAAAATTAGAATGCCAGTTAATTCTGCATTAGAGACTTGGACAGAATAGGGGTGAGACTGAGTAGCTGTACAAGTGAGACTGAGTAGCTCTCAAAAGGGGAGGAAGCATACAATGCGAGAGTTCAGCAGTGTCCAATGTACAATTAATAAAGATAGAAGAGAGAGAGTGATGCATCTTTGTGGTAAAGTGAGAGAGATTGTGAATTAGTAAGAGGGGAACATTTGAAAAGACAAAAGACCTTTGGTTCCAACCCGTCCAAGATCTGTCTGAGAACAATATCACTATACGGTATCAATGAACAGCTTAGAGCACAGATTGTTATCAAGCTTTTAGGTCTTGTTAAATTAATGCACTTTGCAAGTGTTATATTTTGAGTAATTTTCTATTCAATCTTGATAATTACAATGTTAATAGCTATATAGTGTATTACCATACTGATAGTTAAATTGGTTGCTTTCAGGAAACAACAGTAGGAGTGGAACGATGGGTGGGTGGTGTTGTGGTGTTGCTAAGGACACTTCATATCCACACCTCCTGTGAACTAGTGCTGGCACGGCTAGAGGAATTAGGCCTCAGTATGGATTACATCCACCCTGACTCTGGCTCCTCATCTGACTCTTCTTCCTCCTCTCGCCACACGACCACAGCTGCTCCCAGGCCAGGGTCGGGCTCACCTAGCTTTCGTGATCCTCTCAATGCCACACAGTCTGGCACTCTTCCACAAATGGCCATGGCAAGGTGATAAATTATATGATCAATGTCTAGCACAGATAACCAAAATGCAAATTTTGAAAAGTAATCCGATAACCCCATTTATTTAGTACATAATCAATAAACCATTTATTTCAAAACCAAGTCATCAAGACAACAGTGATGTGTACATTTTTGTTTTTATGTGTTTGTTGTTAGCATTATCTTAGGTAAATAAAAACTGAATGGAAGAAGCCTATGAATTTGTTTAATTAATATTATTATCATGCTTCTACTCTCAGGTTTCTGCTGGAAGTTCTGCGTGTGAGTGTTGCAGAAGTAAGGAATGTTCGCTTGGCCCTGTTGAATAGTGGCCTTGGGGGAGCAGAGAGCAACAGCAGTAAACACCATTCACCAGATATGTTGGTCCACCTTGCTCACCAATTGTTGCTCACACTACTTCATCTCACTGTCTCAGGTGGGTTCTTTAGAAAAGTAGAAATTATGGTTTATTTCTTCCAGTAGGAGTAAGAGCAGTAGTGATAGTAATACTAGGATATAGTTTAGTAGTAATAATACTTTACTCATTCATATAAGATAGATCAGTCATCCTGGCAAGCTCCTGCTAACTACTGTAGTTCCCCCTTCTTGCATCCTCATAATATTCTACAGTAATATTAATATACGGTAGAACCCTCGAATGATGTTTTACTTGAGTGAAAGTTTTATTTTTTGTTTTTGCTAAAGTTTGACATACCAACACAAAAACTCCCTGACAAATTTCAAATTTGTCACCAATCAAAATAAATAAATGGGAGCTCTCCTCATCTGGTATGTCGCTCCTCAGAGCACAACTGATGCATCACAGTCGTCGTGGTAATGGCATATGTTTTTGTTATCATAGTAATGGCAGTGGCAGCTGAGGTATGCCACTATTTTTTCATTTTTTCATCATTATTATCATGCACGCTGCCATCACATATTTTATTCCTTAACAGTAATATACCTTAAGGTATATTTTGCTTGCTGCAAATTATTGTCCATTAATAAAAATATGTCTGCTGTGACATCATTGCCATTATGATCATATAGGTGAAGAAATGAAATAAGTTAAGAATTTTGGTAGTGCTGTCATTAATAGAATATAAGTGATGAACTTAACTCCTGTAGTCTTGTGTTACCAAATTCATATCAGGATGAATGTTGAATATTCATCTGCTGTACTCGTGCTATTCATGACTGTCATATGCAGTCTTTTGTAATGTATTGTCATAATTCCCCAGACCACTGATTACTGACTGGAATTTTGTTTATCAAGGTCAGTGGAGAGAAGTAATCACATCAGTGAAGGACATCTGTAGCAGGGAGGCAGAGCTAACTGAAGAAATCAGTGAAGGTCTCTTGTATGTGTCTGGATGGTACCCTCCTCTTACACTACTGTGGTGCAAATTGCTAACTTGTCTTGACATCATGTCCCAGAATCTTTGGACTCAGGTACTGAGGACATCACAGAGAAAGTCTGTCACCAATGTCAGGTAAGATGACTTTTATAATTGAATAGAATTAGATTGTGAAGAGATGAATTGTCTTAGATTGTATTTTACAAGTTGTTTGCTGTTCTTGAAAGATGATGAGAACAAAGTTAACCCTCTGATTAACAGCTGTTCATCCATAGATAAAATAAATTGGAGGTAGTCATAATAAAAAAAATTAAGATGACTGCTTGGAAAAGGGTTAACAGACAGTTTTATCATTATTATTGCATTAGACTTTTGATAAAACAAGAATAAATACTTGCATCCTTCCCTTCACTTAACTCTACTAATTGTCTTCTCAGTGTTCATTATCATACTGGCTAAGTGGGCTACTGGTTCTGTGTTGAACAAGAAGTGTTGAATGTGTTAGTTTTATATACAGTAAAAGTCCTGTAAACCAAATTGCAGGGGACTGAAGAAAGGTCATTCAGACTATTGTTTTTTTCGGACTATTGGTTGGACCTCCAAATACAGATATGGAAAAAGAAACACAAATTATAGGATTACAGTAAACCATCGTTATTTAGGATCAATTGAGGGGAGACCTTTGTCGAGTTATCAGAAGATCCGAGATATCAGAGGGCTTAAATTTGATACGTACGACTGTCTCCCTGCTCGCCCGCTCTCAAAACTACATGTGATTCACTCGTATCTCTGGTTCCCATACACAGCTAATGACTAATAATAATTCTAAACTTGAGCCCAAAGTATGGAAAATGAATGTTTTTCTAAAAGGGTTGGCCTAATAGTGAGAATGTATGAGTGAGGAGTTGACAAGTTCTGTTTACACCAATAATTCATGAGTTTCTACTCATACAAATATATTTCTTCAGTTTATATTAATTATTCTTTGTAATTTTCTCATACAATCACTTGCACTTTTCACCATATCAAATGTCTGTAACGGGATATGTGTTAAAAGTATGAAAAATGCCCATATTGAGAAGTTGTTCACTATAAAGGGGTTAGGCTTATCACGAGTGTATAAAGCGAGCGTAAGAGTGATAGTGGGGTGGAAATTTCAGTTATCACTAAAACTAATTGAATTTTCATTACTTTGTATTACCGTAATTTATTTTGGTAATTTTCTTTGAAAAATAACTTCCACTTAATATTAATTTGTTCATAGGTACGTCTAATAGGTGGGAGAGTGTGCTTGGCCCAGCTGTACGTGAATCACATAGGCATATGTGACGATACACCCGAAAAATCCCCGCATGGCCACTTGGGCACCAAAATTAAAAATTTTATTACCACTTTAAAAAATTTGGACTACTGTATTGGGATTTTCGGAGTATCCGTGGTCGGATTAACGGACTTTTACTGTAGAGGGTTTTCTCATTGTTTTTCTTTGTTAATATATAAATTTCTGGAGTTGGAATAAAATAAAATTGATATTGACAGTCAAAATTTTTTAAAATTGTTATTACAGCAGTCCAGTTGTGAGTGAGGCCAGCGGACCCTCCAGCTGCCTGTCCCTCGAGTTTTTGAGGAGGTGTGGACTCATAGTTTTTTCTGAGTTTGTGGTAAGTTTCATCTTTCCTACTACATTATCCTCCTTTCTTCCTCCTTTCCCCTTGCTTCTCTTCCACATCCTCCTCTTTCCCTTTTCTTGTCACATACATTCATGTTGTCTGTGCAATGCTGCCTTTTTATGGTTCTCAAGAAGTAACTACTTGTTAAAAGGTAGTTATAGAAAGACCTTTCTCCAGCAGCCTCCACTCAGTCCTTCAGGTTGAGTTACACTTTGTAACTTTGGAACTGGTAGGCAAATTGCCATGAAAATGCTTTATTCCTCAAGTAAAATAATTTTAACAGTACTTTACCTTGCTCTGCAAAAAAATGGGTTTCTATGTTCTGTTTTTCTATCTTAGGGTTATAAACAAACATATAGAATACATAAGTCATATGCTTGTTACTGTACTGTACTGTATATATATTTGCTTATTGGAATTATACGGTAATCCTAACAGAACTTATTTTATTTTGTAAATATTATCTTGTTGAATCTTGCTCTCTTCATACCTTGTTTTGGAAATAAGCAAGTATGAATAATGTATTCTTCATTACTAGGTAAATAGATATGTAATTAATACAAGTTTCGACATCTACAATTTTGGTGAATAAATACTGAATATGCACAAGAGGACAATGTTCTGTGTCATTGGCTTTACCTTAACAAGCAAGTAAGCAATTGTTCAACCGACCTTAGGTGCGACACATGCAAGAGGGAGAATGGCTGACATGGCTGGTGGTTCAACACATCAGTGATGTAGTGGTACTGCATTCAGAGCCCCCAGTACATTCCCTCATACAGTCCATCCACGCCTCCCCTGCTGCCTCTGCACTCCTTATCCAGGCTATCCATGCCCGCTGTGAATATGTTCAGAAGGTGAGCACCAGTATGAGTTTAAATTATTTTTCATATGGTTAAACTATTTGAAGTGTGATCATCATTCTGATTATCAGATGATGATCAATATTGTGGTCTTTATAGTAATTTTTTCTGCCAATTCAGTGTGTGTCCTGATGTGAGTTTGTGTCACTTTGTATTACAATTGGCACATAACCCAATTAACCCCTAAATTGCGGGTTGCTGCACTTGACCTCACGCCACTTTTCAGAGATAATCCTGGCATTGTGTCTCACACTTCTACTTGGCATTACTTGGTGAACTAAATAATTCTTTATGGTCCATCAGTCATACTGCCAGTTACATAAATCTTTCCTTTTCCAAGTAATGCCATGCAAGTTAACTTGTAAGTACTAATCTTGCAAGGACTGTCTTGTATATTTGCCTGGTATTTTGAGTAGCTATGGTATTTTACAGTTAGCCACAAGTGCACATACTTTTCACTATTTGTTTAATCATCTGCTGAAGTTAATATCTATACTTCTTGGGCAGTTAGGATACAGGATAGCTCGGTGGTAGCACTCGTGCCTCATAACCAAGAAATCCTGTGATTGAAGCTCAAGGCTCTCCCATGCCAGACTTCTTGGGAGGGGAGGTGTTATCCTATTACTCTGCTGTGAGCTTATTCACTTCTTTAGTTGTGTTTGAGAAGACCTCTGATATGACAAGCTTTGGTCTCAGTAAGTACTTACTTGTATATCCAGTCGTGGTTGTTGATCCTAACTATCCCTCATCTTACAGGCGGAATATGGCGAGCACATAATCTTGGTGGTGTCAGGGGTGCACATTAGTCAGTCTGGTGCACTGATCGTATTCATAGTGGAGAAACTACTGACATCACCCTACCTAGCAGTGACGAAGGCAGCCTGCTGCCTGGCTACTCAGCGCCTCACTCACCTCCTGGCTATGACTTCTGCGCAGGTCCTTCTTCAGCTGCCACTTGAGGACACCACCAAGATTTCTAATTACATGAAGGACAACAATCTCGACAAACGGTGAGTTCTTTTTGCACCTTAACATAAAAGAACATGGCATTACATAATGTAGCAGCAGTACATAACACAACCAAGACCACCACTTACATGAAAAATAACAACATAGAGTGGTGTTGATTTTTTGTGATGCTGGTGTTATGAAGATGGTTTTGGTAGAAGTTCCGTAGAGGGGAGGTGGCAGTGCAAATTCAATTGTCAAGGAATGAAGTGTGGGGATGAGTAGATATAAATAGTGGTGGAGTGGCGTAGAGTGGAGACATTGGCATAGGAGTAGATAGAAGAAGCACTACTATGATTATTGACGAAGAGATAGTAGGTGATAGGAGAGAGCATTAAGGAATTCTATAACACACTTTATAACCTGTCTACAACATTAGCAACTAGCAACCATAGAATGATCTGAAGGGAAATCTGAAATGTAAGTGCAAAGAGAGGGATAGAAACAGAATGAGATGAAGTTGGAAATAAAAGCTTCGTCTCAGATTATTAGATTTTTGGCAAAATGCTAGAAGAAAAGGGTTACCATAGATGATAATACTTTGACTATTCGAAGAATAAATTAGGCACTATTCCAGGCATGAAAATACAGGAACATGTCTGCCAATAACTAGAGAAAAATGAAATAAGCAGCAGATTGAAGTTCTTGCCTCTAATTTTCTTTGTACTAAAATGGCCTTTCATTCTCTCAGGTATGGCCACTTGTATGGACTACTTCAGAGATTAATGAGCCAAATCCATGGAGTGAGTGGGACCAGTGAGACGTCCCTTCCCGGTCAGCCTCACCCTACAACACCACCTGCCACCACTTCAATTGATCTCAACTGGTATCTGCATCTTGTTAGGAGTAGGTGAGTACTATTTATTTAAATTTTAGGCTTCTATGTTTACTAAAAGAATAGTATTACAGTCCAGCTCTCCCTTGCTATACCAGAAAACACCCGAACTTCGGACATTTCGCGAAAAAATGTAATACAGTAATTCAATTGTACTGGAAGAGAGTACTATATTTGCAAAAAATTATAATGGTGTTAGTTAGGGGAATGTTCAAAGACTCTTATGTTTAAATTCTATTACAATAGCTTGAATATGTGTGGGTGAAAATATTCGACAAATGCAATGGAAAAAATTTCGACATTTTCGAACCCTGTTCACAGAAAAAAGACTAAACAAATTTAAAATATATGCATACATAACCGTGTTATGATTTTTTTAATGAATATTTCTATTTTTTACAGAAAAAAGTCCTAACTTTGAACAGACAAATTAATACGATACCGGTACTTGACCGCAAGCAAAGGATAATATTTGATGCAGATGTAAACCTTTGGCCTAGGTAATGATACCAGTACCCAAATAATATGTGATATAGTTCTGCAAGATTGTCAGTATTACCAGTACCAAATATATTGTCTGTTAGGGGCTACACAATAGTCGTAATCAAGTCAAGGAATGCCGTAAGTGGGTGCATGTGTCATTAGTACAGTACCTGAAATTATGTTATTACCGTATGTATTATGTACCTAATGTAAGTTACGTTATTTCAGTATGCATTTGTTGAGTCAGTGAGGTAGCAATTTGATATTTACGTGAATTTTTTTTTGGAAGAAGAGGTCACTTCCTCTTCCAGTTTTGTGTATACGCAATGCGTTTTTTTTTTTTTTTTTTTTTTTTTTTTTCTAGAAATGTGTTTGAATAGTTCTTAGTTAGATCTATACCAAGAATATCTCACTACACTGTGATATGATGCAACTTATTGTGATCTCAATTTATGTGCTTAAAAAAGAAGCTATATTTGGATATATCTCTTTTTATACAATCTATATAACTCGGGCCATGAATGCAGCTAATTTTTTTTTACATTCTTTTAAAACTCATGTGTCCAAGATTTGGCCAGCATGTCCAGAGATCGATGCTGTTAACCATTCTCATGATTAAAGGGATAATAGAATCCCGTCCGAAGTTGGGAAGAGCTGTCCGAAGTTAGGAACTTTCTGCCTATAACTTCAAACACTTGAAAATGAAAAAAAAAAAAAAAAAAATTTAGCATGCTTAATTAATGTTTGTTACATGAATTCAGTAGGTACTCTCCCTGGCTACCACATAACACCAACAGGAATAAAATTACACCATTATTAACAAGAGTTATTCACTAAAACATGTAAAAAATGTCTGAAGTTAGGGTGTATTACGGTACAATATCATGTTAAACAATATTATGTTTATATGACTGATGATTTACTAACCAATTTTAATCTTGTGATGACGGAAACTTGTCTTTATGATAATTTTATTGGTAGTTGAGTAGAGCGTAAGGCTGCTGTCACCCCTCCATCTTGGTAGTTATTCTACATCTGACAATAATGGTCCTCAGCCAACAACAATACCACAGGTTGCATTACTTCACCATTGTGTGATGCTTAAGGCACGGTCACACAAGCCTTTTTTTCGTCAATTTTTCACCATCAACTCGGTTAAATCTTGGCTGAAATTGACGAGATTTCGTCAATTTTTGCGAAACGATCATGTTCGTGTTGTATTGACGATATTGCAAACAAATTTGGCCGCCAATGATCCATCTGTAATGTTATTAAGTCTAGAAAATTATATTAAAATACATGTGTGCTGTTGAAATGACAATAATGGACCAAAAGAAGGCAGCAGAAAGTGGTTGTGGAAGTTCTACTTGGTGGGAAAACAAATAAAGTTCATTAACGACGACAACATATTTACCCGCTCAGATCCTACTGCTGTATTGTTCTGTTATGACAAATAACAACAAAGTACTATGAACCCAGACCTCTGATAACTCTTTGTTCCAACACGGTGATACGCCTACAAATAAAGAAATTTGCCTAAATAGAGTAAGAAGTTATTAGAAGCTACTAGGCTATCCAACAGGAGAGAGAGAGAGAGAGAGAGAGAGAGGTGGTGTTGGTTTTCCCGCCAATACTGTGTTCGTTCTTCCGTAGCTGTGACTTGGTCGTTATCCTTAATTTCTTTACTTCTTGATGCTATTGCAGGCGTTAGATTTGCAAATCAAAAGTAATCAAAATTACACAAAATAATGTGCTTTAACTTTGCTTTCATTTATATTTACGGTGTATCTTGACCTAAAATGAATGGATTCGAACAATACAGCAAATACAGTTAAACCTCGTTATTTCGGACCCCGTTATTTCGGATTTCTGTTATTTCGGACACAATCCGCTGGAGATTTTTTTTTGTCTGAATTTTGGTTTCTCTATTTTTTCCTATTATATTTTTTACATTATACAGTAGGTATATTATTTACACATCATTACATACCTATTTATGTATATATACAGTTGACTCTCGAATAAATCCGAGGAGTTCTTATACAAAACGAGTGAAATCATAATGAACTTGTCAGGAAATTATATCACTCATCAGTGAAGCGTGGGTGTGTGTTGCCACCACTTCTCCCGCACTCCTTCCCCCCCCTATCCTCGGTCTCGATTCACCCTATAGCTCAAGGTCAAGGGAATAAAGGCCTAACCTGCCCTGTCAACTTGTGTGATTATCTCGTTTTTAGTAATAACGAGTTAAACACTAGCTTCAACAGTCATGCCAGGTGGTGCATTTACAAAACAGAAGGCCATATCCTTCCATAGAAAGAAGGAAGATGTTTCTCGAATAGATAAAGGAGAAGGAAACACCAGAGTACAGTATGGCTAATAAAATGTAAACAATCGATATCCCGTTATTTTTCCCCTTCCCCCTACCACCTAGACCACTACCACGCATGCGTGATTTGTTATCTTTACAAGCGCGGGTTGGAGACTTGGAGTGGTTGTGTATCACTACATCATTCTTGTTTTTATTAAACAGTATTAAATAGCTACTCTGATACGTCCCACTAACGATCACGGCAAGAAATAAGCTCATCTCTTCACCACACAAGGTAAATAACATTTAGGTATATTATTTACACATCACTACATACCTATTTATGTAGATATATCTGTATTTTGTGTTAATTTTTGTACAAACACGTTTTTTTTTGTTTTTTTATTTTTATTTCGTACCCCTCGTAAATATTCGTCGCAATTACGGTCAAACCGCAAATACGGACACCCTCTCCCCCCTATTAGTCCGAAATAACGAGGTTCAACTGTATATAATAATATTTGTTATATTTAAAACATAATAACGTGTTAGATACTTTATATAAGGTATAATATATCAAAACATCAGAGATATGAGAAGTTTGAACACGTCACTTTAGGAACCCTTGAATGAGCATTATCATCAAATTAACCAATCACGGATGCAGTAACTAAAACCCGGTAGGAACCAAATGCATTAATTATTATAATAAATATTTCATATAATATATATTCAGAACAAAAATATTTGTAGGGTGCAGGAGATGAGCTGTACCACAAAACCAACCACCGAATTGACGAAATACGCTCATACCTCGATTAGCTCGTGTGACGAGACACAGATATAATTGAAGGTGAATAATAAAATTGACGGTGAAAAATTGACGAAAAAAAGGCTCGTGTGACCGCGCCTTTAGTCCTTGTGTGAGGACTTGGCCAAATATGGTTAGCCTTTGGTTTCAACTATAAACATTTCTTATCAATTACTCAAAAGTAGACTGCTGTTGTGTATTGGAGTATTCACCTATAAATTATATGATGGTGTGCAGGTGCATGAGAGGTGAAGGAGGCGGTCTTGAGTGTAGCCAGCTGCTGAGTCATCTTGAGTACAATGAAATCATCAGTATCATGTCTGGCAAGAGCTTCAACACTGGCTTGTTAGTACACACCCTCAGGTTAGGACTGAACAGCACATTACAAGTAAGTTAAACTACAAAGCTATAGAGTTGCTGTCAAAGAATAATAACCTCTTGATAATATGGCTAGTATCATGACCAATTACCCCATGCTTTGAGCACTGAGTTAGAAATTTAAAATACATTTACAGTATATAATAACATGTTTTTGTGGTCAGAAAAGAGGTACCATAATAATTTATGTGCTCATCTCTGTCAGGCCAACAGAGAGTGGGGTGATTGTGGAAACTCAGTAGGTACTGTTGAAAGTGAGGATGAATGCAGCAGCAGCAGTGGGAGTGGTGGGGCTGGAGAAGCTCCCCTCTATACCTCCAGCAAGGTGGTTCTTCTACAGCACTTGGCCCGCTTGGCTGCTTCATTGCCCCGCCCACACCATACCTTCACTCCAGGTCAGTCAGAACTCATGAGATTGCAATTTTGCAGGAAGAGAAGATTGACAAAGGTTTTTCAAAAGCTTTTCCACACTAGTATGGTGACCACTCGTTAGTGGAGTAATCAGAGTGGAAAAATACATGAAAGAGAGAGATGCAAGGGAAAAGGGGGAGGGCTTGATAATGCAAAGATGGAATATCAGAATGGGGAAAATAAGAGACACTTCTGCCATGGCCAGTCAATTGGAGGGATTCCCTGAGGGAGTAATGGGTCAGAGCTCTAGACTGATAGAAAAGAGGCAGCATGATAAAAACATTATATATTCCTGAGGTGGTGGCAATAAGTTGAGCAATGAGCATGTAAATAATAAGTTTCCTTTTTTCAGGTGGTGGAAACAAGTACAGTGAACGGGTTTGTAAGTTACTGGCCGGTGAAGATGGAGGGATAGGCAGTGCTGTGGACACACTTGGTCCAGCTGTGATGGAGTATTTGGGGAATATGTCACGCCTCCCCTGGTCTGCTCAAGTTCTGCCAGAGGATGCTGAACATATACTACGTTTTGCACTTCTTGCTATGGAGGTATATTGATAAGTAGCCTGTAGCATTTATAAAGGGAAGGTAACAAGGAGCCCAAAACATCAGTAAATTTGTTATTTTACAGTAAACAAACAAAAGCATTTAATTGTTATCATATGCGTTTGTAGCCCCAACATTGTCTTTTTATTCACTGTATAGGAACCTGACTGTAAGCAGTCTAGTGCTATTAACACTCAAACAGAAATGACAATACAGTATTGTTTGCAACTTTTTTGTTTTTCAGTACTTACATTGGCAAGTGTGGTTGGGGTGCTTAAGTGTAGAGGTGGGGACACTGTGCCTGGGGTGTGTGGATGCTGTGATGCGCTGTGGGACACTGGCCAGCCTCATGGGTCTGCCAGAAAGAACTTCCTATGTGTCGTCCGTGGTGGCTGCTCTTCATGCTGCCACCGCTCATCTCATCAAGCCCAGAGCATTACCTTGGTCAGTCACTCTCTAAAATTATTGCCTTAATTCTGTTTGTTACATTACATATACTTTTCTTCCAACTTTTAATACTACCAGCATGCACAATATCTTGATAGCCAGTTATTTCAGTGGTTGAATGGTTGTGAAATATAGAATTTTCATACTGTGAATTTGCCCCAACTTTGAGAATATATATAAAAAATAAGTACCCATGTACAGTAGGCTTACTTGTTTAGGCTACTGTATACATGAAGGATAGTGTAATTCAGAATAATAGTTAAGCAATTACAATATAGTGTATTTGTTTCATAGGGTAAATGAAAATTTTAATGTCTGTAAAGATGAAGAGATTCATTGTGTCATGGTGTGTGTTTCAGTTTGCCTGCAAGCCTCACCCAGTGTGTGAGTGGAGGTGAAAGCAGTGTTGGTGTGGCCTGCCGGCGATTGATGCAGCTGGTAGCTTGGCTTGAGGCTGATGGCACCAGACACCTTCCCTCCTCCCTGGCACAGCCTATCAGGTACTGTACATGACTCCACTATCTGGTGTACAACTCTACTATATATCTCAGTGCAACACAGTACAATTAAGCTGTAAATTAATTTTAATAATTAACCACTAAAAACCTTTATACTACAATGAATGTTTTTGTCTTGTCTCTCTCACCTATGGTGGTGATATTCTGCTTATCCATCATGGCATACATATATATATGTAAAGAGTTAGTCGGTACTCTCAGTCATATAATTATATGTTCATCTGGTCAACTCTGAAACACTCCACACATCGATCTTTCCCCTTTACTAGGACTTACACTCCCTCGGTACAGTACACATATTTATCTTGCAGAGGGATCATCATGGGAATAGGTCGTATGCCAGTGGTAAACAGTGTGGTAAGGATGCCCCCCGACCTCTGGGCTCTTGGCTGGACTCCTCAGTTCACTGGTGATCACAGCACCACACTCCCACCCATCCCGGTCAGGCTCCTTCAGGAAACTGATGTTCTCAAGCAATTTATTTTTAGGTGAGAATTGCAGCTTTAGCAAATACTTTTTTAGCAGAGGATTGCAAGATACGTCACTCCTTTTTTTTATTACACAAATACTTATTATACTAAGCAATAATCATTCTGTTGTAATTATGCACATGGTATTTTGGAATATCTACTACTTTAGAATTCACTACAAAAGGAGATGTAGTATTGCATTTTTATATACAGTAGACATGGCATTTTTTGTTAACGTAATTTGTATTCATATAGTATTGTTAAATAAAATTTTCCCTTACTTTTTCAAGATTATTAATAGAATCATTTGAACTCTGCAGGGTGGAACTCTTTGGGTGGATTGGCCGTCAACAGTTTGAGGAGACTTGGATGGCTCTTCTCTCTGTTTTGAATTCTACCCCAAGTGAGAACACACCAACAGAAGAATTGCCTTTCATCAATTTGGTAAACATGAATTATATGCCTTTATCCTGAACACTTAGATCATCTGTTGATTCCTTAGTTGAGGTACATATTAGATTTAAATATTCTTTGATTTTATTATATTTTATTCCTTGTGTATTTAAGTACTTTTCTTAAACAGTCAAGGAGACCACTGAAGTATCAGTAGAGTTATTTTGTTTCAAATTATTGTCGAGTGTCGGGAGGCACACCTGTACATTTATGTATATATTGTTACTGTGCTATATGACGTACATGAAATATGTGGCACTACTCAGAGTTAAATTTTCATTTCATCTGATAGTACTGAATAGTAGCTCTTACATGTTGCACCTAAATCCTTTCAAAGTGTGTTTCTTTACACATTACGCTTTCATCATTTCAGAGCCTGTCTTTGGCTGTCCGTGGCATCACAGCTCTTCTGATTCAGACACTACTACTTCCTACACCTGGCAATCCCCATAGTGGTCACCTACTTAGTCTACCTAGAGATAAGCCCCCAGCCTATCTTACCTCAAAGTAAGTAAAAATACCCAATCTTATTAGTTGTACACCTAATAGGTGTGTAAATGCTTGATCCTACTCTATCAAAAAAGTGAAAATTAAGTAATGCTACCTTTCTGGGAGTGATTGTTTTCAAGATAGTGGAGAGTAATTCTTTACTTGGAATAAAACAAAAGGGAATATCAAAGACTGTACTGTATTTTAGTGTATGTTGATAAAATTTGCAGGAGTGGACGCAAGCTTCAGGATATCATGTCACGGCTTCATGGCAAGCTTCGGGAGGTGCAGCACTTGATCAAGGGTGGTCCGAGGCTTCCTCCAACATACCAGCTGGGCCAAGTGTCAGTGGAATACCTAGTAACAGCACTCACCAGCCATGCTGAGCCTCCGGAGTCACCTGAAACTGTCATACATACAGGTTAGTTTTATCTGAGCCGATATCAGAGCTCTGGTGGTCAACAGAAACTATTGTAATTACTGTATGTTACTATTACATTATTATTATAAAAATATAACAAGAACAGTGTCCAAATAAGAACTCCTGTTTATAAAGTGTACAACCTGTTGCTAGCTCACAACCCTCCAGAGTAAGCAACAAAATCCATGCCATGGTTGCCAGCCACCAACTCTTAATTTTCACAGCTGATAAAGCTGCAGTCTATTCGTAGTCACTGAAAACAAGTACAGTACATTGAAATTTAACATGATTGGAAGGGGAGGATTTCATTATATGAGGAGGGAGTGCTGGAATAGGGAGAGCTAGAGAGAAATCTTCTGTGGCCACCCCCTAGTGGGAGTTCCTGGAGGGAAGCTTGCTCTCAGAGACCATTCTACTCCATCCACCATCAGTATTGCATACATTTCTCTAATACAGTCATCTATATAGATGTTGAACAGCCATAGTGACATTACACCCCTGCCTCTACCCCACAATGATAACAAAACTTTTCCTTCAATCATCTTCTACCCACACAAATGCTTCTGCTCCCACCCACATCATATTTCATAAGAATGTCTTCAGTGCCTTCTTACATCTAACCTGGCATATGCAACTTCCTGCCATGCCCTATACAGTATATTTCTCCACTTCTTATACGATTGCAGAAACTGGTCCTAAATAACTTATTTCATTAATGTATCTTAGACTGTGTTTATACTATTATTCACAATGAATCATCTGTTATTTGAAATAATTTTGAAACTTGTTACTTTATTTTACCCAGAAAATTGGGTTTATTGTAGTTATTATAAAGTCTATGATATAATACCGACAGGTTGCTATGAGTTTGAAATAAGGGAGCGCCAGTTGGCCAGCTTGGGTCTGGATGTGCAGTCCTGTCTTCACTTTCTCCACTACCTCTACTCAACGTGGTTGCGGCCTCAGGTTGGTTAAACTAGGAGCCTTGTTCCGCGTCATATTATACAATATTCATTATCAGTGGTTAGGACATAGATGTCAAATCCCATGAAATAACTCCTGTATGCCTGGTTTAAGGGTACCAACCCTTCCCAGCTATGACAGGTTCTTTCCCATATTATTGTTAGTTCATTATGTACTGAAGCAATATTTTTCCTCCTGGCAATAATTCCTTAGAATATATATCCAGTTGTCAGAAAAATGTGGTAATATAAGGAGGAGCCTAATGATGTCCTGTAAGCCATATTTTCTCATGTGGTTTTTCTACAACTATAGCAATGAAGAAAAAATGTTAATTAAGGCTTAAAAATTTAATTACAGAATGTTGCTTTTAATGCTTTTATTTTAATCACTGCATCGTTTCAAGTGTCTCATCTTTCAGTAACTTCATTAGGGCCGCATGGCTTACATATCCGAGGACCTAGACTATTGCCCTTATATACATTATCACTAAAAAAAACTAATATATTAAGCCTGCAGTGATTGATTTTATGGCATTACAGAGTGGACTTTGTGCATGTGTGGTGGGTGACGTAGTGAAGTCAGTGGTGTGCCTGTGTGACCTGTTCTGCTCTGAGGCACACCACCGGTGGGTACTGGAAGCCCTAGTGCCACTCCACACACTCCATCCCATTGAGGACCACATCACACACCAGTACCTTATTCTTGCCACCTGCAAAGCCCTTGCCACTCTACGACTAGCCAAACAGGTTAGTCAGAGAAAGAGGGCGAGTTTGTTTTCTCCCTTTTCTTATCCTCTTGACTTCCTTCCAAAACATTTTCTTAAATTCTTGGAAATTTACAGTTAATGTTCCTTCCCACCTGCTCTTACTTTAGCATCCCGTACAGTTTTCTTTGGTCTATTTTTCTTCTTGTAAACACTCATAAGATTCCATCTTTTCTCTCTTTAACCATACTTCAAATATTCTCCTTTTTTCCACTATAGCTGCCATATCTTTCTCACACCACCATTCACTACCCTCCTCATACCCCAACTCGTCTCCAACTACTGCCCTTTTAATACTCCAACATCTTCTCTTTCATGCTAAACTTACTTACTTTTAAGGCCTTCTTTACTCCTTCCCTAATACTTGGTACCACTCGCAAACCCACTATCAACCTACCCTCTCCTAGGAAATGATCAGAAATACCACCCTCTTTCCCCCTCAATACACTAACATCCAAAAAATACTGTAAAGCAATCTTTGACACTACTATATAGTCCATTAAAGCTATATTTACCAATCTCCCATTTATCTGTCTTACCCACATATATTTCCTTTTTCTTGAAAAATTTATTTCCAACAAGTAGCTCTCTCTTTACATATATCCCAATCATTATCACCACATAACCCACTCATTCTCTCTCTCATGGTAAGAATACAAACAGAAAAAAAAGCCAGAATAACCTCCAGTAACACACTTTCACCAGTTCAGTGTTGCCAACATATACACCCGGCATCATGTGAGCTATCAGTTTCGACTTTCACATCCGAAATGCCTGTCAGTAAGAGTAAGGGTTGATGGCAGGTGTTTCGGATGTGAGAGTCGGAACTGATAGCTCACACGAAGCCGGGTGCATACGTTGGCAACGCTGAACTGGTGAAAGCGAGAGTGGAGGAGACTGTACCTCACACTTGATATAGCCTCCCCTCACTATTGATGTCCAATGCTACCTCACTGACCAATAAATTAGATGAGCTTATCACAACAGTCAAAGACCTAAACAGTGATGTACAGTAGTTGCAATAACAGTTGGTGAAAACACACAAACATACAAGTATGCACAAATTCACTCAAAAGTTAAAATGAGAGGATTAGTCTGTATATACCTTTAATGCAGCGACACTTGATCCTTTGGGTTTGCAGGAGGTGAGTTCATCAATGAGTGAGGGAGTGGTGCATATTGTGGAGAGTGGCCTCAAGAGCGGACAGGTGTCAGTGCGGACTTGTGCTGTTCAGGGCCTCCTCTATCTCCTCCAGGGTCCCCCCGAACACAGTCATTCCCTCATCATGCTCGCTGCCAACTACATCCTGAAATATAATGATGGGTATGTACACAGTCATTTATTTTGAGGTAATAATAACTTTAGCAATTTACTCTTATACACAGGTTTAGTATGTACAGTATTGTGTCCTCTGTATTGTTATCATTACCACAATAACTATAATAATCTCTTGACATAGGGTACATTATTTTAGTATAGGCTTACACAGTTTTGGAAGTATTGTAGTAAAATATATTAGGAACTACTGATTCAATATGAGTAAGATTTATAGTGTATGCTGTTTATCTGTAGAATGATAACTCATTGTTTATAATTAACACACTACTTTCCCATAATTGGGCAGCAACATTGTTTATGTATAGGAAGACATTACAGCATATATACCATAGTCCATATTCGTTATATAAGAGGTGGCACAAGTTAACTTGGCTGATCCTGTCTTGTTTCCATGTACAGGAAGAGTCGTGAATGTGAGAGTCATGAGGTGGCAGTATGGGAAGTGTGGGTGTACTTGGTGGAGCATTATGAAACTTTGCCAGATCCCACTCTGCCCTCCACAGCCCTCCATATGGCCCTCTCCACAGCTGCTACATCTTCCACCACTCCCCGCCTACTTCATCAAGTGCTGAGGGGTGTGGAGAGGCTGGTTCTGGTGCAACAGCTTTCCAGCAACACAGTCGAAGTCATATCCAAGCTGGTCATGGATTTGGTTCTCAACGGGTCTCCTTCTACTTCGCTTGCCGCTCTCCCACTCTTCATCACTGCTCTGTATGCTAATGTGCGCATCTTCTCGTCCCTCTCCCATGGCTCAGCTCAGGACAATGTTGCCTCAGACCCTGAGACCCTTCTGCTTGTGATGGAGAAGCTTTCTATATTCTTTGATCGGATAAGAGTTGGGTACCCACATGAGGCAGGTGTCATAGCTGGGCTGTTGGGACCTTGCCTGCTTGACGTCCTCCCTGCTAGTCAGATCCTCAACAAAGTCATCACCGAGTATATTTCCAGCCATCAGCCTCACCCTCACCTCCTGGCCTCCACCCTCTTCCAGGTATTTGAGGGGGCCATTAATGAGAGTGGTGAGGGACTGGTACAGGAATGGGTGCTTCTTTCCCTCAGCAACTTCACTCAACGCACCCCAATCTCCCTCGCTGTCTGGTGCCTGACTTGCTTCTTCATAGCAGCTTCAAGTAATAGGTGGCTTCGAGCAGCTTTCCCGTCTGTGCAGGCGCGGTTGGGAAAGTTGGAGGCTCGAGACATTCAGATATTTTGCATGTCTGCTTCCCACTTCCGCAAAAGTTTGGCAACAGACGAGCAGAAGGCCAAGTTTGAGGCAGTATTCCAGGCTGTGGCAAATCCTGGCTGTCCATTCCAGACCCTACTAGACTGTTTAGAGGATTAAGTACAGAAAGTATTTATTTTGTACAGTAAAATTTAGGATTAATCTTCATTGCCTTAAAAGATCTACTTTAGACTGCATGTAAACAAGCTGTTCTGTCTGATAATGGTAAGTCTTTTTAACTGCTGGAATATTGTGATAGCACAAAATTTTGTATATGGGATTTACTTCACTGCTATGCTTTCAACTTTCTGATTTTGCACTACATAGGCACTGAGACTCCCAATACATGTACAAACAAAGGGCACTGGATTGGTAGAGAAATAGTGGTTTTGCTTCACACCAAGTTGGATTCAGCTCAATACTCATAGATTGATAGATGAGGAGGTACAGTAGTATGTAATATGAAAGGAAATGGCATGGAATTAATGCAAAACTAAGAACTTTGAGATACTGCACAATATCATTCGACAAAAAAGGAAATTATGGAAAGTACAGTGTATGCAATTTGTATCATGCTGGTTAAAATGGAATGCAAGAGAAGAGAGCAGTGCATGGTAGACATGTAATAATAGGATTGTAGGGAGAATCGTTGAGGGGCAGGAGTGTGAGCATGGAAGTGAAATGGGGGCTGAAAGAGAGTATAGTTCTGCCAACACAGACATATACATTGGATATATGAATGCCTATTCTAGACTGTTGTACCCTAGTACTTTTATAACAGTCTAGAATAGGTGCTGTAGAAATGAGTTACCAGAGAGGTGAACTAAAATGGTTTAGTGAATGCTAATGTGGTTTAATTTCCCTGGTCATTCTGATCATTCCTGGGCCAAGATAGGTTAACCACAAACTAGGTTTTCAGAAAATATATAGCACATCTCAGAGTGTTTGCACAATATTCAGCTGTTAACATTACCAGTATTAGGATGTACTGTATACTAATACTGATGCAGAAATCTTGACCGGTTTAATTTTCCAAGTTTACTATCTCTTTCTTAACTGGATAATTTAATACAAAGCAGCATTAAAGTATAGTGTATTTTAGGGCAATGAAATAGAGCTAGATTATGAAAAATAATTCTAGAATTGAATCTCATTCACTGGAGGCAAATATACCTTGTAGTGCATATGTGTCTTTTTTTATGTAATGAATCCATGTGTAAAGAAGTTTTTAGAATCTATGTGAAAATTGGTTTTGACATTTAAAGATCGAGGATATAAGGTATGTTTGGCTAGTATAAAAGTCAGAATAGCCAGAGTATAGGTGAAATCCCAGCTTGTGTATACTAGGAACTCTCTGATATTCATCATGCAAAGGCTAAGTGAAATTGTGTGTATGCAGGCTATGTATATTGAGGGTCTTATGTACTTGGGATGGTCAAAGGGATTATTGATGCAAAGGCATTTCAGCCATTGAAGGACAGTTTAAGCTTACCATAATAGGGGTGATGAATATAGTCTATCATAATGAATGTGATCTGTGCGACATTTATTTTGGATAAGTTTACAGGGTATTAAATTATATATAGAAATTTTAAGTGATAAGCAAACTAAAGATGTAACTGCTTTTCAGTGGACTGGACATGTGCAGCATAAACAATGATAGGCGACAGTTTAATTTTTCCTTATTTAACATCAGATTATTTTTCCTGCCAAAGGTAAATAAACAGTCCAGAGTTTATATAAAACAAAAATTTGCCAGTTACCCTCTGAACAGCAGTTTGCATCTTAAGGAAGCAATTGACTGTCAACAGACAATTATATACAGTGACAACAAAGTCCTGTCATCTGAGGGGTTAGTGCAGCAGCAGCAGTGTATTTGTTCACATACAAGTATTGCTTCACAAATTGATGGATTAGCATTTGCCTTTCTCAGTCAGGCAGGTATCAAATTCTTGCAAAAATCATTGGAATTCCTATCAAAGTACAGTAACTCCATATAATATTTTTTCCCATTTAATTGAAATTTATCATGTGTTCATCCAGTCCTATGAGAAACTAGCTCCAGACTGGATAGGAAAATGTTTATGACGTAAGCTGTTGTTCATGGGGATATTAAACTTTGGACATCAGTAGTGCTTCCTTCAGACAAGAAAAAATATCTGATGGTAGGTAGACAAAATATGTAAAATCATCATTCATTGCTTAAAGGTTTAACTCTACCTTGCAGTGGGGTAGACCTAGTGGACTTTTAACAGACTATACAGTTGCCTACACTCCATTTCCCACCCAAGTTGTCAGTCTTCCCCTTTCATTAAGTTAATACCCAGACTTCTTCAATGTTTGAAGTTTCCTCTTATCCACCTATTTTTTTTTACTCTGGATGGGTAATTTGTGTGTGGAGACAAGTGTACCACTAATATTAGTTTATGCATGCAAGATATTTTGGCCAGAATTTAGAATTTTACAATACAGGGTACTTGTAATAATTATTCAAGAGTACTCAACACCACCAAAATTTTACACTATCTGGCATGAATATATAAATCTAAATTGGCATGTGTGAACTGTGCCATCTTTAGCCTAGAACTCTAAAACATTCTAGTCTAGTTTTATAAATTCTCATAGCAGTAATATATATTATTTAATGGTTTATTTAGTCAATCCTTTAGAATCTGCTGTACAGTATAGTCTAACTGAAATGTTATACTTCTTTAGATTGTTTTGATGGCAGGTTAATTATGTGGCCTGTGATGATGCTTACAGATTGGCAGTCACAGATTCCTTCTGAGTACCATTACTTCAGCATAATAGCTGAAATAGGAGGAATATGTAGTCTCTAGTTTTCTAGTAACATCACAGATCCTAGAAACTGGTTTGATTGCTGATATAATGATAATTTACATGTCTTAGCAACTACAACAAATATACTGTGTTTCTGATAGTTATCATATATATATAATGTACACTTGATTACAAGACTGTTGCTTAGGTGGGACATTTTAGCTGGTGATGTTCCGATAATTTTATGATGTCAGTCACTAAAGGTGTCAAAATAATTCAAAGGGGTGTGTGCATTGATAGTTTTGTGATCAGTTGTACATCAAATATACTTTTACCATCATTGAATTTTTGCATGCAAATGGATACACAGTACTTCCTCTGTCAACTGTCAGTTCACCTCCTTCTTCCCCTGTACTCAATTGGATGTTATTAGAATTGTTGGGCCTAGTGACTGAAAGGGCCCACAGTACAGCATGATGTGGCTGGCCATAAAGTAAAAGTTAGAAGGATAGTATAAGTGGGTTTTTTTTAACAGTAGGCCTATATCATCAGAAAGTGAAGTGTGTCTTTTCCAGTCTATCAGCCCAACAACAACATTTGGTGTGAGGTACTTTCTGACTGCAGTTGCAGCTGATTAAGTATACATTCATAATTTAACTACAGAAAATGGCAAACACTCATATCCCACATGAAGTATTTGAGATACTAAGAAAGAAACAAAAAATCCCAGGTATCAGCAATCAAAGATGCCACCCGTTTATTACTGTTTTTAAAACTTGAGCAGAAAACATATCCCATACGATTATAAGATATTGTATACAATAATTATATAATACAATAATATAATGAAATTTTTTCAACATTTAACAGCTGTGATATGATACTGGATTGCATAGAAATGCATTTTTCTAAAGCTGCTCCCCACCAACTATTCTTTCTCATATAAAGTGACTAGGTAACTCTTTTAGATGTTGGAAAATTGGAAGCCTCTGATTCCTCCAAACTTTGCCCAAAACAGCAACTTAAGTGTGTAATGGTTTGGAGACTTGGTAACCTCCAGTTTTCTGACAGCACCACAGGTCCCTTAAAATATGTAAGTGTCATGTACAGTTTGTATATATAGTAAATAAGACTTGTACAGTACTGAAACTAAAACACCCATTAAAGGAAATTGAACAAGTTGTTTAAAAATGTCCTGTAATGCCAAAGACGAGTTGGTACTCAAACCCATATGCAAAAAAGTCAGTGGTTAAGCGATGATGATGACCAGTACTGTACAGTGGTTCTCTTTAATATGTGTGGCACAGTTTGGAGGAACTGGTATCATCTATTTCACAGATGACATCATAAGTCCCCTTTATGCTCTTTACACAGGGTTGAGTTGTGGGTTTGTCTGTGGCATTACTGTAATTACTTTAATTTCTAATACAGAATACTGTACATTACTTGCCAGCAACTGGTTCATTTCACATCGGTCCTCTTCTCTTTAAGGGTCATATACAAGAAAATTCTTGGGCTATGGGATGTTATGATCAGTATTTTAACTCGGACTTGAAATGGAGCCATCACACCGGTCATCATCACAGAACTCATGACTAGTTGTAAATGTCCCTTCATACCAAAGGAGAAGAAAGAAAGCTTACCATCTAATGGTACAATTTACATCAGTCTTCATATTTTTGAGTCAGCAGTGTTCAGTGTTAGTGAGCATCTACTACTTGTACTGTTATTGCTGCATAAAATTTAATATTTACAAACATACAGTACTTCAAGTTTTAATAACTAAGTGGTACAAGTAACCAAATATTAGTCTTAATTATTGTTTTTCATTCAATTCGCAGAATTCAAACCTAGAAAGCTACTAAATATCACAACCTGAGTGAGTGTATTTGAAAACTTGAGTAGATTTATATTAAACTGTTAGTACACAATTGGATATCCTTTCATTAGGTAGCATTCAGGGGTACGAGATTGATGCAGAGATAGAGTTTTCACATTGTACCATATTGACCTGAACTTAAGGTTCATCATTACAGTACATGGAAATCATATGGAGAGGGGTTTGCCCTTTTGAGACAACAGGATAGGTTACCTTATAAACTTGGCTGAGGTATGGTGAAAATTGTTTCTAATGCATTTAAGGGCATTGTGATACTATACTGTGTGCAAAGTGGAAGCTACTTATTTCTTCAATGTATGCAAAGAAACGAGTCCCTTTCCTTAATTGCTGTTTTGTGGCACTAAAACATGGAATTGGTAACCTTTAATTTGTTGACTGCATCATAGGACCCTAAAGTACTGTATTTAGTTTATATAATATTACATGGTAATGAAAGTAACTTTACTGTACAGTATAAATACTCTAGAGGTATTGTACATACTGTGGAAGTAATTATTTTCTAACCGGATGTTCTTACCATTCATTCTCGGTTTTAATGGAGCGATATGAAATGCTGTTTTACAGCAGCTCATTACTGTATGTATAGTTTGTACCAAAGCACTGTTGAGTTTTCAAACTACATTAATACTGAATGTGGTCCAACAGTCATTCCTGTCATAATTATTAAAACAAGTTCAGTGTTATTAGATACAGTAATTTGAAATTCCTACAACTGAATACAAATTTTATGTTTGGACTTGTGTATTATTTGACATAAAAACAATTTGTAAAATGTTATGTACAGTGACAGATAATTTACTTTTCACTGCATCATTTGTTTGTTATAAGGATATCAAAATTATATAGCATGTACCCTAATTATAGTCATACTGTACAGTTGTGGCCAGGTATTCATGACCACCCTTTTTTATAACCCTTCAAAAGATTTATGAAACTATCACACACACTGAAGAGCAATAATAATACATGTAACAATATATATCATACAGTATTAAAAAATACTGTAATATTTAAATATATTAATATTAATTATGATGAATAGTATTACAAAAATAATAAATTGGTGTTCAAACCACCAATGTATTACACTTCATTCTATCTATCACCCCACACTAGACACCAATTGACTAGACATGCAAAAAACATTATCTCACATATTCTTATTGCTCTACCCGTCTCACTTTATTTTGTTCTATACTTTTTACATGGATGGTCACTCATACCTGGTTCATGATGTTTGAAAGTATTTTGAAATGTAAGTAAAAATGTTTAAAACTAGTGCCATAATGATATTAAATTCAATACTCTAATATTGTACAGTTCATAATTAGTACATGTACTGCTAATAGACTAATACAGTAATCAATTTGGTATTTCAACATGAGTTCAGATTTATTGAGGATGTCGGGTATGATGGGTCCTGGTAATGAATGATATGGAGCTCTTATGTGAAGTATGTAAAGTATGTTTTATCTGAAGAATGATGTATATATATTTTATTATCATATGCAACTGTACAGTACTGTAAATATATGAAAAGTGGAAGTATTGCTATGATACAATGATTAGACATTGTTGAAAATTATAATAATAAATTTTAAAAATAAACAATAAATTAACCTTGTTCTTTGTTGCATACTTACAGGAAATGGAGTACTGTATGTAAAATTGTATGTACAGTATATATTATGTGCGTTTAACCAACTTAAACCAAGCACCACGTGAATACTATTGGTGGTAGTATTAAAAATCTCTTTGACGAAAATGTCTCTTCCTATTGCAATGCAAACTCAGCGACGAGATATATATATATATATATATATATATTTTTTTTTTTTTTTTTTTTTTTTTTTTTTTTGCAGAAAAATTAAAAACAGTAAACAGGAAGGCACCTGGCATATATCGGACATATCTTCACTACCCACCATTCAGATATTGAGTATTGTGTGTGTATATGGATGGGGGCGTGCGGTGGCGGCGGGACGGCGGCGGCGACGACGAATGAAAAAAAAAAAATAGTAATAAAAAAAAAATAATAATAATAATAATAATAATAATAATAATAAAAAAAAAATAAAATAAAAAAAGTTAATTATTAGAAAAAAAAAATTAATAAAAAAAATAATTAAAAAAGAATATATTATTAAAAAAACAATTAAAAAAACTAATTATTAAAAAATGGCGGCGCAGGGGCGGCGGCGGCGGCGGCGACGACGAATAAAAAAAAAAAATAATAATAATAATAATTAAAAAAAAAGGCTAATTAAAAAAAATATATATATATATTAAAAAAATATATATATTAAAACAAAATGAAAAAAAAAAAATTATTAAAAAACGACGTTAGCGGCGGCGGCGGGGGGGTGGCGGCGGCGGCGGCGGGGCGGTGGCGGGGCGGTGGCAGCGGCGGTGGAGGGGCGGCGGCGGCGGCGACGACGAATAAAAAAAAAATAATAATAATAATTAAAAATAAAAGTTAATTACAAAAAAAAAAATATGAAAACAAATTATTAAAAAAAATATATTAAAAAAACAATTAAAAAAACTAATTATTAAAAAACGACGGTAGCGGCGGCGGCGTGGGAGGCGACTGGGCGGTGGCGGTGGCGACAACGACGAAACAAAATTAATAATACAAAAAAAAGTTAATTATCCCCCCAAAAAAATAATTAAAAAAAATAATTATTAAAAAAAATATATTATTAAAAAAAAAAAACTAATTATTAAAAAAACGACGGTAGTGGCGGCGGCGGCAGCGAAGGCGGCGGGGCGGGGAGGTGGGGGTGGCAGCGGCGGCGGGGCGTCGGGGCGGCGGCGGCGGGGCAGCAGGGGCGGGGGCGGCGGGGCGACGACGAATATATATATATATATATATATATATATATATATATATATATATATATATATATATATATATATATATATATATATATATATATATAAAAGTTAATTATTACAAAAAAATAATAATAAAAAAATATTAAAAAATATATATATTATTAAAAAAACAATTAGAAAAACTAATTATTAAAAAACGGTGGCGGCAGGGTGGCGGCGGCGGCAAAAAAAAAAAAAAAAAAAAAAAAAACTAATTATTAATAAACGGCGGCGGCGGCGGGGCGGCGGTACGGCGGCGGTGGGGCGGTGGTACGGCGGCGGCGACGACGACGAAAAAAAAAAAATAATAATAAAAAAGTTAATTAAAAAAAAATATATAAAAAAAAAATATTTTATTAAAAAAAAAAAACTTATTTTTAAAAAACGACGGTAGCGACGGCGGCGGCGGCGGCGGCGGCGGTGGGGCGGCCGAGGGGGCCGAGCGCAGTGAGGTGCGAGCAGAGCGAGCAGCGCCGCAGGCAAAAGCACCCACGGCGTAGCCGTGGTGAGCGAAGCCCAGTGCTTGTACTGTATAATAATAATGTATGTATGAATAAAACAACTACTCATTAACAAGAAACCAAGATTATATATGAAAAAGTGAAGTAGATCCTTTTGTTACTTGTTTGCAATATATTCTAGGCCAGCGCTCCACCAGCAGATGGTACTCTGTTGGGTCTCCCTCGATATTATTAATTAAACACTAATCATTTCTAAGTTCTAATGCTCATATCACCCATGTCGTAACACTCGGCAAATATATACGTTTTCAATCTTTTCTTAAAAATCGTGCAATTTTGGTCTTGACTCAGATGACTGTAGGCTATTGGAGTGGTACCCGTTGAATCGTAGATAAATGCACACTTGCCGGAGGTACTGTGCTGAATGGTGGGTCTCAGGTTTACATACTGTACTAGAATAATTACTTCCAATCGATGAATTTCCCAGAGGTTGGTGTGCCAGTGGCGGCTCGCAATGACCTGATTGGCGGCTCCCAAGAGAGAGAGAGAGAGAGAGAGAGAAAGAAAATCATCAGTGATCAGAGAAAAAGTCCAAAATATTAGATATAAATTGCATCACTATGCCGTATCAGATGTATCATTTAATAAAATTGCTAATGTGAATAGTGGCCCTGGCAATTCTTTACTTTTCATAATTATTCAACACAAAGAGAAAAGAAGAAAAGAGAGAGCACCCATTATACAGGAATTATGAGAGAGAGAGAGAGAGAGAACAAGCCTTCTGTACAGGAACTGTACGTGTGGGTAACTTAGGTAAGTGGTTATGGAAACCCACAAAAATATATAATTTAGTTCCTATATATATTTTTGTCTGCTTATCCATGTGGTTTATGCGGCTCTCACTCTGAAAATGTCTTGAACTTTTGGCTCTCGTGAAAAATTAGTGATTAACACTGGCCTAAGGGATGCAAACGATACAGCCCTGCCAGATATGGGTAAAGTTTTGGTGCGATAAGATATGATGATGATCATACATTTGCTTCTGTAAGGTGTCTCGCCTCTCTTCGTTCGTTATGTGTTTCTTTGAATTGATTTGGACCTGTTATATTTTGCTGGGTTCCTGACTGAGTGCTTTGAAACATTGGGTCAATCGGTTTCTCCTTTCGAGATGACTTCTTGTATTTTCCTATCTTTAAAACAAATTTTTTAATGGTTATATATAACATTTATTAAGTCTTAATATTTTACCCACACTTTTCACTTAAAAATATAATAGTAAAAGTTACAGCACACTAAAAAGATGCGATATGGCGTCACAACTGGAGTGAAACACCCATAGGTTTCTGTGTCCACTTCTGTTATGAGAGAGATCCCCTCCCACACATGTGAGATGAGAGGATATCAGTGAGCAGAAAAGTGGGTCTGTATACTATAGTAGGCTGTGCTTATTTGTACAACTCGCTGCTAGTCATCCACCTAAAGAGCTGTTTGTGTTATCTGTTTAATGAAAATACATAATTAAGTTTTCACTGTTATATTTTAGTTCTTCTCTTTCACTGATTGTTGTTGGAGTTGTAAATGGCGATTTATTTGCAAGTTTGTCGGATTTGGTCATTACTGAAGGTAATTCATAATTTAGGTCGAAGTATTATGAGCAGGAACAGGAAATTTATCATATGAACCGATTCAAAAACCAACCTGAGTCGAAGAATCTAACAGAAAAACAATATAAGGTTGAGAATCCTTTCAAATCCACTACAACAAACCCGGATTTCTCCAGTAATAATTCTTCATCAATGCAAATCTAGTACCAGGCTATTTCATCACAATTATCCTACTTTTTCTCAGTCACTCGAAGCCGATCGGAAAATGATCTCATACGGATGTAACCCTTTCCAGTAAAAGGAGTTACTGCTATGTGTTCATTTTCCAAATTTCCTAATATATATATATATAAATATATATATATATATATCAACAAACTTAGTTATTTATAACGTCTTCACAAAAATCCGCCTCTAGGGCAAGCATGTTTCCGAAAAGGGCATTCAGCTCTCGACCATCTATCTACACACAATGAATCAGCTGACTGAGTTACTGAGGAAACTAAAAACTATAGTAAGCCACAATCCATAAATATATTTTGTAGATTATGAAAAGGCGTTTGTTCAGTGAAGTATTCAATTGCTACGAACCCAAGAAATGAAGAAGAACATTGTAGAACTGATAATGAGTATAAAGAAAGAAAGAACTGCAACAGCGAATCAACATTATAGAAAATAAGAATTTAGAAAGGCGTGCGTCAAGGAGATACGCTTAATTTGGTTCATTTTAAAGTATTTTCAGAACACGAGAATGAGAAGACAATGAAATATATAGACGGGAAAAGGTCAAGGGTGGAATTATTAACTACCGTACTACTTTGAGGAAAAGTTCACTTCGTTACTCAATTCAAATTTTTTTGCAATATGAATGTAGCGATGAAGAGAACTTTTCCTTGAAATCGTAGTTTAATTATACCAATCTAAGTTATTTAAGATTTGCAGCTGACATATCTTAATATCGGAAACAGAAGAAACACTGCCAAATATTACCTAAATATCGAGAAAGTACTAAAATAGGGCAACAGAGTACCTAAAGTCTGTACATTAAATTCAAAGTAATGTTTACTTCAATTGCAAGATAAAACGTCATCACTATATATAGATACAGAAACACGTAAAGTTGATTAATACATTTATTTGGGGCAAATGCTTTGACTAACGCAAGTCCACGAAAGTATAATTAAAAGACGATCGGCTAGCATAGAGGCTGATAGCATGAAGGCTAACTTGCCCAAAGGTATGAAACTAAAATTAAATAATAAATAAACAATACCAACTACAACGTACGTATGGATGCGAGACCTGGAAACTGATAAAACTAACAGAAAAAAACTAATCCGTTTTCAGAGAGCATTGGAAAAATCAATGCTAGGAATATCTTTGAGGGGGAGGACGAGATCAACATGACTCAGACAACAGTATAAAGTCAATGCCATCATTGAAATGATTGAGGTTGGATTAGGTAGGGTTAGTTTGGGGAACCACTGCAGTCACCATATATAATTCACAGACTAATTAGTAACTTATTATTTATCATGAAGGACACTTGGTAAGAACCATTTCCCTGGCCAGGTTTGTTTCAGGCACCATAATAATAAATTACCCAAGAGTTGCTCATAACATTTTCAATGTTTGTAAAATACGGTAAGAGAATGGTGTCTTAATTTTATAATGATCTTATGTATAAGCAAAAGGTTCTTCAAAATGTGTACAATATTATATGGAGATTTTGACATTTCTGCACATTTATATAAGCCTACGTGAGTGTAACAAAGAATAGCCAAGTAGCCTACATGGCGTCTGAGTAACATAACCATGCTAATTTAGAAGACAATAACTCAGAAAATAATAGCACAGGTTCCTACGAAATACTCTCGGACACTTTAACTCACGATGACATTATGAATACAATTAACTTTTTCCTGAAGGGTAGAATGACAATAATAATAATAAAAAATCTGCATATGTATAGTGTTATTGTTTATTTGTTAAATAATGATATACCTTTCATAATTCACATGAATGACAGTTTTTGGACAGTAGGGGAACAGAGCGCAACATTACATTAACTTAAAGGATACCATTCGTTCATGCATTATCTTAATTAATATCAATACATACATATGGGACTCAAGCATTATATATATTCGTAATGTTGAAAATAATTAATTAAGTACAGTTAATAGCGCAGAGGAAGTAGTGAAATGCGGCAACTTGTGGGGGCAATAGGTCCCTTTTCCTCGGAGCTGTCAGTTCTCACGGGCTGTGAAGGGCAGTCTGCCTCCTGTGACCAGAGGAGGTGAACGTCAGCCCCACATTCCCGGCACCTTGTCAGTGGAGCTCGCAGACCGCTTCAGGTTAACTTTGGCGAAACTTTTACATAATCTTACTTCGTTCTTTTAACGGTCGGTGCGTTGTGAACTATACGTACGGTCGTAAATGCATAAGAGTATGCAAATTATTTGTTGTCAACTGTTTTTTTAGTTACAGTAAGACGGCACTTTATAATTCGCTACAGCAAAACGAGAAATAGCCTAATGGGTACACATAGCACTGAATGGTAAAGGTTGAAAAGAAGTCTAAAAATAATATAATGAAATATTGATAAAGAAGAGTAAGACAGTGACTGGAGTGCCAAATATCTTAAACCCGTGGAATCCAAGAGCAACCCATGCCAACTTCAAACATCTCGCTACCTGTCTTGCTATTCGGTGCCACTTGAGGTAATAATTTTAGTCCTTCTGGATTGGATTATTGGAATTATTAGCTCTCGCACACGGTCATCATCAGGAGGAGTAATATTGGGAAAGAAAGTGTAGTGTTCCCATTTCTCACAAACTTTGCAAGGTCTATAAGAGTTTGTTTCGCCCAAAGACACTCCCATACGTAGACCAAAGTGTTCAGTGCTAAATACAAACTATTGTGGCGTTACTGGCGTAAGTCAGTGTGGTGGAGTGACAATTAAGGCCTGGTGTAGGTACTGTGTTAATTGTACTGAGTGGTGTAAGGAGTGAACTAAGTACCGAGATTAGAGGGTAAACAGTGTGGGCAGCCTACTGTGGATGTAAACTAAGTGGTGTAAGGAGTGAACAAAGTACTGAGAGTGTTAACAAAGTGTGGGTACTGTGTGGTAGGAGTGAACAGTGTGGAATAAAGAGTTAACGTTGTCACACCATCGGCCTGAGAGGAGCCACAGAATGCCAGGACTTGTGGTATGATCCTCTCGCTGCTTCCTGATACAGCGCTGGAGAACTATGTCCAGGTAACTAATAATTCTACCTGGCCCTGATCTTAATATTACGACGTATAGCTACTGTTTCTTTAAATCTGCTGGACCGGAAGTAGCAGTAGCGAAACGTCAATAATGATTCCAAAGGCTTACGATATTGTTGTTTTCCCATTCTATCCAGTTCTTGTACAATTCATTTTGTAAATTGTGATATACTTTAGGCTTATTGGTTCAAGTATATAATCTTTGACCCAAGTCATAACTTATAGTGCTTTGAAATTTTATATCATTAGCCTATAGGCCCTATGTATCAGCATTACTATGATATTGTCCAGGAAAATTACAGGCCTATTCAATATCCTCCAAGGTCCAAAACGAGTTCCTTGTTATAATGTGGACTATGTTACTAGTTTTCTGTTATTACTAAAAGGCAAGATTTCTGTATCTTCCAGACAACGTGAATACAAGTTGTCCTTGAATATGCACACCTCCTGTAGCCTAGCCTTGCAGTGTTTGGTCCAGTGAAAATATCTGATAACTTACTACTTGTATGGCTGCTGTTGCAGTGTCGATTTTCAAGAAAAAAATATAAGTAACGTGTGTGAATTCACTCCCTTTATACACACTGATAATAATAAATACAGTGATTACACTCATCAAAATATAGGCTACATTCCGTTGTGGACTAATGCGTTGTGTCTGAGGATATCGACCGGCGTCATTCACATTTTAATTCGACAACCAGGTTCGCCATGTCGATATTTCAAGCCAAAAGGAAGCACTAATGACACTCAGAGGTGAAAAAATATAGTGCGGTTCGGTACATCCATGAATGCAGGAACATGAAATGAAATTTTACACTGCTACCACATAGGCCTAGGCCTATAGGCTACCGGTAGATAGACACTGCCTTTTAAAATATAATATTACGCTTACATTAACACAGCGATTTAGTTTGACACAGGAAAATCTCCGCCGTGCAAGAGTTTATTAATAATGTGGTGTAGTTTTGGAAGCCCCATAGTCATGTGTGTGACAGTGGTTGAGGGGCGACAGGACACAGGATACACCACTACCCTCGCCACACCCCACATCCACTGGGATTAACATGGAGTTTTCTTTCAACATCATCATCCTCGGGTTCACGTGGGGTGCATGTTATTCTATTTCAGTCAGTATGTACTCTTTCCACGGTTACTAGTTTATATATGTATTGTAATGCCAAATAATCAAGCTAAATATTATGTCCTTCGAACGAGTACGGAGCTCTCACCATTTAATAATGTTGCTTGTTATTTCATCTGCAAATGATATGATATGATTGCTTCAGTTAGTTTGTTTACCTGGCTTTTGTTGGTAGGATTACGGTACCCATAAAGTTATGTGGGGATTCTTATGCAATTTTTACCGAAAGTGGGCCTCGTGATTGGTACTTAGTGATTATATAGGTCTATTTAGGAGAGACTGTACCGTACGTACAGAAGTTGCTTAAATTTTTTAGGATAATATAATTAAGCATGACAAGTTGAATGGGCCGAAGTAAAACGGAAATTATATTACTGGCTAAGCCTATTTGGTGCTGTAGATGTTGTTGGAGGGGAGTTGAAAGGGTTTATGCTACACCGCATTCCCCACTCAACGAGATTATTTTTGTGTATTGGGGGAGGGAGACAAAAAAAGCAAAATGTTAACAGAAGGGCCAGAGGAACCAGTAGGTACTGGACGCCTACCGAATACCGTACGGTATAGTGTCGCAAAAATAATATTGACTTACAGCCTGTTTTTTTTTTAATCCTTGTTAAAAAGTAGGCTCTACCTGTAATGTATTGCCCATTGCCGATCGAGGATATAAGAGGTAGCAACCCTGATCAGTGTTCCAATTTAGTTAATAATGTAAACAGTTCAGATGCATACCAAAATATGCTTTTTAAATATTATATATAATCAAACTGAACATTATATAGTGAAGTTCAGTGCGAGCATCCGTACCGGTACTAAACCTAGAGAGACATTACGGGATCAAAGATGACTACCGGGTACCGGTATAGATCTGAAACCCTGCATGTAAATGGGCTTGTGTGAGTACCGTACCCTAGGCTGGAGAGAGAGAGAGAGAGAGGTGGTGGTGGTTTCCTAATGAGGGGTAAGGCATAAGGCAGTGAGGGGAGACTCGAGCGAGAATGGGAGAAAGGTTGTATTTAAAGGTTTTACCTGCTGTTCTTGCTTAAATTGTCGATAACAGATTTAGCACCGTGGCTTCCTACTGTAGCCTGCTCACTACAGGCAACAGGCTCTTAATATGGATATTCTGGAGATTGCGAGGTTATCACATATACAACAGTAACATCCCAAGATAGTTTTGTTTACCTAAAAGAAATAGCCTCGTAAGATGTGCCCGCAGGTGAATAGCCTATCTCAACTGCAGAAATAATGGGAATCTCACCCTTGACCTTTGGGAATCGATGGAGGCTGGAAAGTGGCTGTGAGATGAGGGTGGGTGGAGTGGTGTGTTGGGGACTAGGCTATTTTTCCCAACAGTGCTCGGTTTCGTGTCTGTTGCTTTTCCAGACCAGGTAAGACCAGTGAGGCTAAGGTTGGTTTGATTTAATTGTGTAGTATTTAAGTTATGGATTTGATTCTTCGACTCATAATTGAAAACAAAAAAATAATGGCTACACATCCTGGAATAATAAGTGTGTTTATCTCACTGGTTAAAACTAGGAGGTTTCAATGGAGTTGTTTGGGTGACCGGCATAATAATTAATACTTCATCCACCTAGAACAGTATGTCAAAGGGTTTTAAAATATAGCGTAGGGTAGCCACAACCAGATTACTGCACCTGGGGTCAGTAGGTCACATTTATGTTATTATAAAACAGAAAAAGGGGTAAAGTCAGAGTAGCCTAGGCTAACAGGAAAGAAAATGTGAGACTGGAATCACTTAGGCTAGTGACAAATAATCTTTTCTATGTGGGTTTATTAATCTCTTATATTTTTATATATTCACCCATTACATTTAAAAAATCGGCTTCTTGGTCCACTATATCCCTACTAATGGATGCAAGTTGTCTGTCCATCGGGCATAGTAAAAGATATATAATAATGACTGAACTTTTATCATAGACATACCTGGCCTGAATGTGGTATTGCAAACAAATATATTAAAGGCTAATATCTCCAGTTTCCTTTACTACCGTAGTCTACCGACTTGGAAGTTCCATTCTGCATTATTAGAAATATATATATATATATATATATATATATATATATATATATATATATATATATATATATATATATATATATATATATATATATATACCTATATAATATATATATATGTGTGTGTGGGTGTGGGTGTGAGTGTGCGCACCGTGATAAAAGTTACATAAACAGTCACGAACCACAATTCCTCGTTCATCCCAGTTGGCCATGAAACAATTATGACATGGTCTCCCTTAACATAAATTTCAATATTTCTCACGAGAACACGTAGCCTATCGGTCGGTACACTTACGGTTACTTAACGGCCAGGAAATAAATTAAGCTTAGTCAGGAAGCTTGAGGGTATAAGCAGCCACCTTTCAGAAAGGATTAATGGCTTTGCCTACTCGGTGTGGACAGGAATGTGGTAGAAAGTATTGATGATCTGTCTGCTAGTTTTATATTACCATGGTGTGGCTTGTGGGTGTACAAAAGTCGTGCTATATAGTTCGTAAACATGTACTCCAAGCAACCAACCTATATCCTTGGTGCTCTACTGAATTAATTTTACTACGTATATAGCAGCCTAGGCCCTTCCTGCAATGTAACCGATGTAACCAGCAACAAGGAAGTAACCAATAATTATGATAAAACCTATACAGAGGCGTACATTATGATTGATACACTTTGCCGCATGATTGGTAGGCTATAGCCTAATTATTTCATCTGACTCGCTTCGTTTTGGAATCACATATTTGATAACAAAAACATTGGTTTTGTAAGTAGAAAATTAGAAGACTGTGTTAGGCTACAAAGACATCGTAGCCTTATACTCATAAGGAAAAGGAGACTGCAAAAAGGGTCAGTAAGCAAGAAGGAAAATTTGGGAGAGGAGAGAGAGAGAGTTGATATGAAAAGAGGAAAAGGACTGACTCATGGAGTCATGACCGAAGGAAAGTATCGTCCACATCCTTGCATGCAATACTCCTCTCCCCCCTTCCCCAAAGAGGGAGAGAGAGATCAATGTTGTTGAAAGTTAGACTCGAGTTAGTTTGTATGTTCTCGTTAAAAGTTCAGCCAAACCGTTGGTGTTTTAAGAGTGTAGCGAGTAGCCTACCAGAGTCAGTAGAAATAATAACACCTCAAAAAGAAAAATAGCCTCGCCAGGTAACACCACGGGGCGATATTTACAGTCATCTGCAATAACTTCTACCCGGCTGTTTTGTACATAATAGCGCCTTTATTCCTCCAACGTATGCTGAGAATCAGGACCAGATAAACACAAATAATGATGGCTTAGAAAAGTTTGAAGGCAGCAGTTGCTCCATAGGCCTATTTACCATCACTACTAGGCTACCACCATAAGAGTAATGTTTATTTATTTCAAAGATATGTTATTATCTCCCGAAAGATAGTCAGGTGCACACAACCAGTAAGGCAGTCGTTTTATGTCGAGGAAATAGAGGGCTACTAATTCCTCCAAACGATGTTACGAAACAGAAACCACTATTTGCAACACTGGGCTCTTCTATTTCCTGGCATAGTTTGGAGAAATCGGTTTCAATGTAATTATCCCAAAACAAATATTCCTCTTAAAGTTGCAATGTTACTGCATATGACTTCTTGGCTGAGTTTAAGGGGAAAGTACAGCGTTGGTAAACCTGGAGCAACTACTTCCTCCAAACTATTCCAAGCAACAGTACACCATTATTTTTATTATTCTGGCCCTGTTTCCTGGCCTTCTTTGGGGGAATCAAGGCGCTCTGAGAGTCTGATGTACCAAAAAGTATATTACCACCCCCTTAAAAGAATAATCCTATGCTATGTGAAAAGAAGAGAGAAATACAGAGAGAAGCGAGTGTTAGAGGAGAGAAATACAGAGAGAAGCGAGTGTTAGAAGAGAGAAATACAGAGAGAAGCGAGTGTTAGAGGAGAGATAGTGTTAGTGTAGAGCAGTGCCACCAGGGTACGCTAACTACGCAGCTTCCCTATCCCTAGTCCCTCCTCCCTTAAGAGCATCGTAATTGGAGAGCGTAATGGGCCTAATAGGAGGGGAGGGAGCAGGGTAATTGGGAGCCAAGAACATGAAACTTAAGGTGGGGGTGGATGGAAAGAAGGGAGAGATGGTATTTGTTTATATTTGTTTCTATGTAGCTATGCATGTGGACATGTCTCAAATAGGCTAGTAATTAACAGGACTCTGGACCTAGTTTCCAAGTCATGTGTTCAACTAGTTTCCCTGTCCCTAAATTATTAACCTATTGTTATTTACCAGAACCCACCCAACCACCAACCAGTTTTCCCTAATCGGTTAGGATAAGTTGTATATTCTTCGTCTGTAATTCCTCAAGATAGGCTAGTCATATTCCCTATCATGCTCTACTAGTTTCACAGTCGCTACCATCATAATTTTTCTCACGTTGCGTCCACAAGACTTACACACACTCGGGTAAGCTTCACGCTAGGCTTGGCTTAATTCCGCCCCACGTTCTCATCCAAATTTTCCTGAATTCCCAAGTCCATGCAGGTCTATCTATGTATTTTGTAGCTTACACGCCCCCCAAATACGATTAAAAGACCGGTCCTAGATAATGATATAGATGTGACGAATGAGAAATGGTCGAATTGGGAGATAAAGTGGAATTAAACTTGGTACCAGTGACCCACAAGTTATTATTCTGGTACGACATTGAACGGAACAGTATCTACATTACAAGATAACCCAGAGTTTTCTGTTTGCGTCGCGTTGTCGAAGGCTTTAACCAAGGCCTAGTCTGTATAGGCCTTGGCTTTAACGAACACTACGCGCTTTTCTATCTCTTTCGTTTGCTGAAAACTAAATTATAATCCTCTCCATTTCACCCACTGATTCTGCATCTCCCATATTTACTGGGTACCGTATATTATTAAAAAGTTAACCTGTTGACCAAGCCTAAATTTGATGTAGCAGCTGTAAACAAGCTTAGATATGATAAAATACGCATGTCTGGCATCCATTGTGCAAATCTGCTTAAAGGACGTAACTACAAATATAAATACTTTAAATAGTCTCGTATGATAACAAATCTTAGTAATGGTTATCAGCTGCTGACCACTGAGCCATACTGATTATACTGTGGTTATCAACAACTAGGCTTATAAATATATTGGTGCCCTTAATGTATAAATTTTAATACCATGTCAGTAGGCTAATGAACGAAGGAGAAGTACTTCGATAATCTATGCAAAGTTGACAGGATCATTAATTGCATTGGTTGACGTGTAAGAATCAAGGGAGGTTACAACATTAAATAGTAAAGAATTCTGAAAACATTCCATTACATACCTGTACCGAATATGTTACATGAATAGATTGGACAGAGTACAAAAGCCACCTGATTCGTAATATACATACAGTCGGGGTCAATAATAATCATCTATAGGCCTATGTGGGTAACTCAGGTAAGAGTTTGACTGTTTCCCTCTGTTCCTTAGCTGATTAACTTTCCAATAAATAGGGTAAGTACCGGTACCATCTATTAATTTACAACAAGCAGCTACGCACTACTTAAAACTATTACATTAGGCCTATATGTGAATGTGAAAATATTAGATTAGATGACATATTGTCTGAGTTACCCATATGTGGATGATTATTATTGACTCCTACTGTACATACATTAGGTATCAAACGCATGATAGGGGCTGTCATATTTATCTGTTTTGGTATCTGTATATGTCTTTGATTGTAATAAATATGTATCTACGTTTATGTTGCCAATTGTACTAACTTATATTACCTTATGTTGTATAGTGTACAGTAAGTACTAAACGATCTGTGTCTATAGTAGGCTAGGTACTATATATAATGCTAGTGGAAGTACTGTACTGGTACGCAGAGCTGCCCGGGGTATACCACTGAAGGGGGTAGGTAGCCTAGTATTCCTCCAAACTAATCCAAGCCACAGGCCACCATTAATTTTGTCAGTCTGCTCCTGTTTCCTAACAACCTTTGGAGGAATAAAGGCGCTTTAATGTACAAAACGTATACTATCCCCATCAGTAGGATATAACGCACGCACGGAAAATAACTATAGTCATTTTTGGGGTGCCCTTTCACGTGTGTGTGTGTGTATTTTTGCCTTTGTTATCTTGACTGCCGTAAAGTGGTCCTACATTTTGGGTAAATTGATGAGCAAGCTATGTCAGGAAACAGATAATTCCAGAGTACGAGCAGGTTACCGATACCCTGTCATTGTATAGTGTCTAAAGTATAGTTATGCAAGATACGGTACACATAGTTTTACGATCCCGGTAAAGTTTGTCTTACCAAAAAACACACTGGTTGGAACCTATTATGACCACTAACAGAGTAATTTTAGCACCTTGATTTAGTTCACACCAATAAAATCGCCATTTAAATGTATCTGTTACAGCAGCATAGGTTGTAGACCCAGGCCTATAGCCTATACATATTCTTTGGATTATCGTAGCAGACAAATACACACAGACTTTTGAACATTTAGAGATATAAGATGCTATCGACAATAAATATCTACATTTATATCTATATCTTTGTCCTACAGGTTGGTGGCATGGCGGGGAGCAGCTGGGTCGACGGTGGTGGAGGGGGGGAGTGGGACCCCAGTGATCAGTGTGAGTGTGGTGGCCCCCCTCCCCCTACCTTCATGCTGCCCCCTCCCCCTCGTCCCCCGCCGCCCCCTGAGGACTCCCCCTACCCATACCACGTCCCTGAGAGCTGCGAGGATCCCCCCTTCACGTGCCCTAGCTTCCTGGGGGCACGGGAAGACCACCGGCCTCAGACACCTCGGGCACCCCTTGCTGTCGTCCTCGTCTCTGCTGCCACTCTTGTTATCCTGGTAGTGATGGCGGCCATCATCGTATGCAGGTCAGTTGGTCAGTCAGTCAATAGCTTATAACAACTGGAATTACAGTAACATACCACTTAGGTAGGATGACAGGCAGGCGGCAATGAAATACCTATAAAGGTGTGTACACACACCAACGTCAGACCAACCACTTTAACTTGGAAGAAACAATGTTGTAACAAAGGCGTTCAGAGACCAAACTTCCGCCAGGACAATGCCACCAGTATTTCACTCTAATTTTACAAGTAGCATTTCACCAAAGTCTATCCAGAAACGAAGCATTTAAACTGAGTTTGTTCAATAATGTTAATATTTACTGTAAGGCGAAGTAAAACAAAATTCAGACTCGAGATCCAGAGATCTCGCAAAATCTAATCACGTTTTGCAGATTAACTAGGTTCGCCCTCGTTAAAGTTTTGTAATAAATCACACAAAACTATGTTTAATCATGCTGACATACAGATAAACATACGGAAGTAATGAACATTTACGACATATTTCTTCAACATTGAGTAAGCGTACATACAAAGTGTTCTACTGATTCCCCACCAAAATAAATAAACACCTATAAGATGATGCAGTATTCCATAAAGGCCAGTGGAATAGTCTCAGTAATGTATGGGCAGTATTTGTTAAACATGTTGTATCCCTTACGTTCTTTCAGTATGGTTAAGATAAAAAATACACTGAAAATCTTCATTAAACAAATCACAGGGGATAGATTAAATAGGTCGAAATCACAATATGTTTATGGATAAAATACATGAGGGAGGCAACCTAACAAAGTGGTGAATAGGTTATAATAACTCATAAACTATAAGGACGTTGAAAAGCTTCCCATATGCATATAGACATAACATTTTCTGTGTGTTTCTCCAGCGAGACTATTACACTTTACGGTGGTTGAGTTGCCGTGGACACTATTACATTTACGAGGGAACGCAAGACTCCACCGACATTTTACTACCTGCCATCCCACATACTTATAAAATTTTAGGACGAGCGTGACTTTAATTCATTTTAACGTAAAAGTAATAAATTTAGGTAGCCTATAGATTGCTCTCAAGTAGCCAAAGTGTTGTGATATAGCCAAGTATGGGAGAATGGTTGTTTCATTACCTCTGGCCACCACGAGGTTATGCTTTTGGTTCAGTTAAGAACCAGTCAGTCTTACACGTGCAAATGGATGATGCATCTTTGAGTGATATTGGGTGAGAGGAAAATGTGAATAGGAAGTGGAAAATATAGTAACTCATGGGAGAAAAACTGTAGCAGATGTGATGAAAGCACGGGTTAGAACTAGAGGCTTAAATACATCTGCTGCAAGAGGATTACATGGAGGAGGGTTTACCTACACTGCCATCTGGTTGTAAAACTTTGGTTTGGCATGAATATGAGGAAAAAGAATTAGAACAGCATAGGTGGATTTCCTGAGAAATATGTATTGAGTCAGAAGACCTGACAAAATAAGAAATATTGAAATCCCGTGTAAGGTGTGGGTAGAATAAATCACTTTATCAAAGAGTAGAGGAAAGACTAATGGCGTGGGTAGGCTATGTGGAACAACAATACGGGGACAAGGTAGGTGGAGATGGTACGATATGATGAGTGAATAAGAATGAGTGAAGGTAAAGAACTTTCATTATAGGTTGGAGTGGAAGAGATTTACGAGGAGGGGTATAGGCCTACCGGTACTCAAGGTTTAAAGAAAACCTTGGGCCTACTTACTCCAAGCTAATGTTAGGGCTGCCATTCCGGATGTGTGTTGGGGGGGGGGGGGGTGAGAAACTTATGGAAATAAATGTACGAGTGTGAGTCAGTCATATTACTGGGAAGAAAGGAGGAACAGTAAGTATAGCCTACCTGGTAAATATCGAGATGATCCTCTCATATGAGGTCTGACGGGGACAATATATATTCTGAAACTTACTTGGGCTTTTAATTTCTCCCTCGCTTGGGACTGGTCATTGGCAGGTGGGAAAGAGTGGAGTGAAATAGGTGGATTAAAAGTGTTAGCGTTCACTTCCGGGTGTGTCAGTGCTGAATTTAGATTGTAATAAACTTGGGGTTACAGTGATGATGATGATGACCTCTGCACACACACACACACAGACTACGAGGACGAGGTCGGACCCCCAAAGGCTGCACAGAGCTGAGTGGTGCCATCATCTACGACGACTTACCCTCAGCACCCAGCATCGTGCCGGCCCGTGCTGCCACCCGTGGGCCAAGATTCAAACCAGTACCCGTGGATGGTGAGGAGATGATGGGAATGACAATGGGCGTACACCTCTACACCCCAGAGCCACGCAGCCACCCACCCTCAGAACACCTTTACCAGAGCATATCATCAGGTAAGTTAGTTAGTTAGTGTGCATGTCACCGTAAGTCATAGTGTCGTAGTAAACTTTATTGCGGTTAAAGCTGCCGTAACTGACTTTATTCAGTCATAGTCTCCAGCCAAAGGCATTTAAAAGGGTTACAAAAAAGTTAATTATTTGGTTTGAACGAAGCAGTCCTGGGGTGAGACTAGATGAAAGATTAATCTAACACGAGCATAATATATTAGATGAGGGTTTAAGAATATAATTAACTGTGCGTCAAATGAAGTTATGGACATTGATAATCCTTAATAGCTGTTTTGTGATTCAAATGTCTAATGCACTCAAACCACCTCCTTATATTATCTATATAAGAACAATATGCTAGGAAAATTCAGTTTGAGCAGATTATGAAGCACTAGAAAACTGGATCACAAAGCATAAAATGAAGATGTATGTACAGTCATTCTGCCTTGTACTGTACGATACGGGGCAAAAGGCGAATATTTTTTGATGAATTAATAACTTATGACTCTTTATAATTGTACCGCATTATTATACCCTCTATATTATATAAAAATAATATAGAGGGTAGTCTGGTATAGTTTCAGGCTTCTAGTGCTTTATATTTAAATACACTGTCCCAGTCTTATGTATGAAGTGGTTATCAGTTCATGAAAAGGTTACTATGACGCACATGGGAGTCGAGCGTAAATGTAGTGTGCGCCATGAAGTGTATTTCTGTTAACAGGAAGCGAGACGTGCAGTTACAGCACGAGTGACGCCACGGGGCAGGACGGGAGGGCGCTGTTACGACCCCATCTAGCCAGGAGTGTGAGGGCAGGGGGAGGCACGCTGGGCGACACTGATAGTGAGGAGGAGCCCTTGGCAGCTCTGGCGGCACTAGGGGAACCCAGTGACAATGACACTCCCTCCATGTCCCCGGCACACTCACATTCCCGATACTACTGTCCCTCAGCTCCTCCCCGTACGCACTCCCCGGGCTCAGACTACGAGAGTGTGTACTACGTCGGAGGTATGAGACGGGGCCGCCCTGCCACCCCACAGGAGCGAGGACTGCCCCCCCTGCCCTCCCGCACTGACAGGTTCCGTATATACTTCTCAGTGGACCGTGGTGGGCAGCCCAGGCCAGCAGTACACAGACGACCTGACCGTCGTCACAACCTACATCACAGTCACCCTCCCGAGGCCGAGCCACTCTATGAGAACTTAACGTAGTGTACCCTTACCCCTCGTCGCACACACTATGCCCACAGTCTCCACCCACAAGCTGATGTTGAAGAAACAACCTTTTTCACCTCCCCAACTATCTGATAACTTGTGATCATGCCATGAGTCTAGGAGAAAACTTTATTATGAGTGTGCTCAAATTATGCACACAAAACAACTTTACTGTGTTGTATATTGTGAGCACACTCGTTATTTGAGCTTAAAAGTGTTGGTGGCAAAACAGAACATTGGTATGTGACTGTACAACTAAAGGGGAGAGGTGGTGGTGGTGGTGGAGGGGCACCAGGTGTGTGGCGAGGGGTTTCACCACTTTGATCTCAGGTGTGAGAGCGATCGGGACCACTCACTTATTGGTGTGAATACTGGGAGGAAAAAACCCAAAGGACCTGTACATGCAATGGAAAATTCAGACTAACCTCGCCAACAGAAAAAAATAGTCGACTACTACATAACTTTTATGGAAGTTTACAGCAAATACCGACCCATCACATCATATACACGGTTTTTTTAATATGTGTTTGTATTGGGGCATATATGACCTTATTCCTATTCAAAAATATGTGTATCGGACTGTGAAGGAAGGAGTTACAAGGTAGACAAATTTGTACGGTAATTATTTGGTCTTGAACTCACCGATCGTAAGTCATCTTTACCCACAATAATCCAATTGAATTGATAAAATAAAACTTTACCTTTTACTGAAAAGTTTGTAGTAGTGAAAAAATTAAGAAAAAAAAATTCTGAAAAATTTGATGTATTCTGTGATGAATGAAACGTGAACAGTTGACACTACAAATGAAAAAGAAACATGTTCCAATCACCGTGAATGACCAGTCGATGAGTGTAATTTTGTACAATTAAATGCTAATGAAAACTCAGGAAGAGATAAAAGTGAAACACATAGAAAACAATACTAAAATAAATTGAGTGAGAGGACAGTCGTAATGACAACATGAGTGAAAAGATGATTAAAATACTGTGTGAGAATGAAATGCTGAAAAAGATATTTGTAAGAGAAAGTTAAATAACTACCGTATATTATATGAATGACTGGTTGGTTGATGGGTAGAAGTCAAACAAACCTATGTATGAACTTCTGGTACCAGTTTGTACAGTACAGTACTAGTAATGGTGTTGTGAGGAGCATTCTAGTCCTTTGATAATTAACGTCCCAGCAGCGCACGCACACACACACACACACACACACACACACACACACACACACACACACACACACACACACACACACACACACACACACACACACACACACACACACACACACACACTCACTCACCGTTTACTGTAGCAGCTCTAGAAACATTAATGGTGTGCGTGGGTACTGTTATTGTAATGATGGTGTACCTAGGCTATCTGCTGCTTCGGTCTCCCTTGCACACCATTATTCATTCATTTACGGTTTCGTTAGTCTTGCTTTCATATATATAAAAAATCTTTTAATAGAATTATTCCCATGCATCACAATGTCATATATAAATCATTATTGTTATATTTTTTGTACAGGTAATAATTATAGTTTCATTGTTAAGTGAGGCAGCTAATCATCCCTACATATAAATAACGTGTTGTCTAGTTGCTGACGGTCAGTGTCTACAGCTGATATCCATTACCCATTACCCATTCATTATCTTCCACCTGATTCACAGCAGCTCCCTGGTGGCTAAGTTCAATTAACCAAGGTTAGTCTGAACGATATTGGCTGTGGATATTTGCCGTCGGCTGCAGAAAACCATAATTATTTGACATTCCCTCTTAACCAATGTAAACATCTGCAAGTTCTTCGAGGACATCCAATGGCAGAGTTACTCACTGAATAATTACAAGGTAAGGTCGGCGGCAAAAGTCCTGTCGCCTCATTCAGCGTTTCTTGAAGGATAACATACGGGATAATCATAAAAAAAAAAAAAAATCACCAAATAGAATAGCAATGTCCAGTGGTTAAATTTATAAACCACTCTGATTATTTAGTTTACGAACCTGTGAAGCATTTATTTCCATACTGTACTTCATACATGATTTGGCTGATCTGGTGACATTGACTTTTGCCGCCGACTGTACTTTGTTATTGATGGAGTGAAGGGCTACTACTTATTTCTCCACTTAATTAATGCTACAAAACAAATTCCTTACTTGTAAACTAACACAGCCTCTTTTCTACTATTTGTATGGAGCCTAATAGTTCTCCATCTCACCCACAACCGATCGACCTCCCCCCCCCCTCAATCAAACATCATCAAATCAACTTGTAGGTGTCTGAGACTGTCACACACACACACTATTCACTGATGCCAGTTTAGCGGGTTTTGTGTTAGCGCTAGATTAGTGTTCGATGCATATGAGAAATCGGGGGAATAATACGATGTTTTTTTGTTCATTTTTATTTCAGTATCTCGTTTATTTACATTATTGGCCGTATAACCCCTACTTAATATGCAACGGTAACTTCACTTTCCTGTACAATTTCTTCCAATTATATATCACATAAAAAGAAATACAGTGTACAGTAATCAGGTTTGAGTCTTGATATTACTGTACCATAAAATATAAACAAGAAATTTTTATTTGAATTTATAAATATGATCCATTTGTATGATTTTCGAGAAGTTTGAAATTGTAATATTTTGACATTTGAAATAATATATTAATTTTATTAGGAGTGTGAAGAGCATGTGATCACGAGGCAGAGCAGAGCACACCGTTGACAGACAACAACCTCCCTTACATTTCTCACATTTTTCTACGAGTAAATTTCCAATGATAGGGAGCGATTTTTGGATATCTATATCTGAAAATTGCTGTTCGTGTTTAAGGTTGAATACCCTTACGAAATCGGTTTATATATATATACTGAGCAGCCTAATTTCTTCAATTTTTGTTTACCATATTTTGGAGTACTTTCTATTGGTTGTGAACAAAACTAAATCTGCATCAGTCGTCTGTAGTCCTACTCACTTCACCTCTGTCTAACCTTACCAAAGTGTCCAGAGAGAGTGAGTTGGGTAATGACAACAAGGAAGAGACTCGTGTCTTGGTATCCACATAACAGTGATACAGTATGTCTTTAATTGCAAGCAGGTGGTGCGAATTTTTCTTTATATACTTTACTCAAAAAAGGAGCATGTGATCATAATAATTGTCCATCAGACGTGCTCTTTTCCACTTACAATACAAATAATTATTCCTGAAGCAATGGTATGCAAGGGATGTACACATTCCTGCCTTGGAATGTAAATATAGGATTGTATCAAATAATAAATATTATGGTTTGGTTTTACCTGAGAGGACGTGATAGTTCCTTGGACAGGATTAATGTGACCCTCTCCAGCCTCCTCCTTACCAGGTGATGCAGTCTTCTTTACTTAATACTCTGATTGGCCATTATTTGTTACTTATAACTTATTTTAGCATCACATTATTCTTGCTTAGTCAAATGTCTGTAAATCTTAAATGTACATAATCACCTATAAAATATAGCAGTCTCACAATTTACTTCTCAACTAACACCATAAAATACTGATGGTAGAGAAGTGTAGTAAAATGAAATAACCCCAAATTTTAAACTTTGCTTTACTAATGAAAGCTAATTTTTTACTAAATGATGAAAAATATATTTTATATGTACGGAAACTGCTTCAATGTAGTATTCACCTTTTCCTTACAATTTGAATTTATTTTCAACACCAAGCCCCCTGGTCATGATGGGATATTGTGCTTAATTGTCGTTTTGCCTCAGTTGATAACTTATTACATACGGAGTTGCCTCATGTCAAATGAATTCATAAGGTATTTCAACGTTACTCAACCCCAGACTTAGATAACTTTGTTACAGCAGAGCTCATTATAGATTGGAGCAGAATCATTATTGCAACTACTTTTCACACCTATAGCCTACACAACAAAACAGTTTGAAAAAATATAAAAATAATTCGTCAGTAGTCTGAGTATAATATCCCCTTTAGTCTCAAGTCTGGAGTATCTCTTTAATTATTACGGACATCAAATCTTTGGTTGATCACCTAGTCAGTGTATGTTAGCATTCACTTATGTTGCATTTGTTAGCATATTATCTAAGGGTTAATACAGGTTCATAACCTCGTAGGTTTATGAAAATGTAAATCAAAATATATTCACTTATTTGGAATTTGCTTAGTGTTGAAAACTTAACACGTATACTGTATACAGCTTGCTGGCTTACTCGAGTTTCACAAATATGAATACAATTCAAACGAAGTGACAACGGTTTGCAGCCACTCCACTGATAATATGTCCTCATTGTTTAAAGAGGCCACAGTGCTGAGTATCGTACATATCCTGAACTGCAATGCTAAGCCAAGGTTCAGTTGCCCTATTGTCATTTTAATTGGGCACTGATGGTAACCTCTGGCATTTCTGATCTATCTCTTGAATGCATGCAGGCTGTGAATGAAGGACACATTTTGTACAGGGATTCATAATTATATTGTGGTATCCCTCCAGCATTCATTTATTTGTACTATGGTCTGTAATAATTAAATTGATAAGCCTGGGATGCCACATGTCTGCTTAAGTGTTCAGAAAATATTTCGTGATGGCAATTCTACAGATCACCCTATGTTGTTAGTTAACCAATGCATACTATTTTTCCCTCTCTTCTTCCACGACTTTCACAGAACTCACCAATGCTCCGTGATTATTATTTGGTTGTGTCGTGATTCATGGGACCATATGCAGGAAAAGTCCTGAGTTGAAAGCAATGATGATGATGACTAATATGATGGGTGCACATAAAACGCTTGGAGGCGATAACGTAAACTGATTATTCTTGCATTTGGCCTGTGATTCTTGACCTTTCATGAATGTGTTCCTAGTTCAACACCTTTACATTACATAGGATATAATTGGAGTAGCAGATGTTGTTTTGGTATGGCGTCTGTCAGATTTTAATGAAAGAGACTAATAGTTTTGTCAGCAAAATATAGAAAGATGCCGATTCCTCTGATTTCTGCTATAAAACAAACGCCAAACTCAAGATAGTTTGTTTGCTTTATAAGAACAATTTGGAGGAAGCAGTATCCTCCGGTGGACTAAAATTATATCGGCAGAACGTGGAATGTCGCCTGTGTATGGGTTATAAATACGTCACAAAAATTGGAGGCTACTGATTCCTCCTAACAAAGTCACTATACAAATTTATTCAGAACGATTACTAACTTTTGACTTTTGGAGTAATCGGCACCTTCTACTTCACCCCTGGATTTTATTAATATACCTTAGTAACATATCAATAAAACTAAAACACGTGTATTTTAACCTCTGTTGTGTGTTAAATAAATAACTTATAAGCAGTAGTAGCACAGCAAAGCAGGCATTATCAATCAAGTCTTCTAACCATCTACATTCTACAGTAAAGGTGAGGGACTAGGAGTATAAACCAAACTCAATATCAAGTGTCTGTTGTTGTGTGTGGCAGAAGCTTCACATTTCTGACATGGATAGATTATTATTATTTATCATGCATATATCCATTCGAACTAAGAATCAAATTGAGTTGCACACTTGTATATTATATTTTGTCCATACTCTGATCAAAACAGGACAAGTTTTATTTCATATTATTAATTTTGGAGTAATATTTTAAGAAGCTGCTGAATTTTACTACCCACACCGTGACTGATGTTATGATTGAGTTTGGTTGCTTGTGATCGACAGTCGTGGTTGGTTCATAATTATTATTCCCTTTCCCTCCCGCCATTACCTAGTCATGAAAATGTGGTGTTTATTTCTTTTACACATAAAAGTATTGTTTTTTTAAGTTGTATTTTTTATATTTGAAACGGTGAGTGCTCAATGTGATATACTTATATATATTAATATGTTTTATAAGAATCTACTGTATTCAAATGACTTTTATTTATTTCCTGTTAATATATACGTAAGTAATTTCAGTGTGGTTTTATAAGTATACTACAGTATATATTAATTACCTCCATGATTTTAACATACCAAGGTACAATTATTAAAACTACAAAGATTTAAAAGGAGTCCAGTATCCCTATTCATAGCATTTACTGTATTAAGGGGGAAGTACAGTGTTGGTAAATTTGGAGTAAATTATTCCTTCAAACTATTCCAAGCGACAGAACACCATTATATTTGTTCCTCTGGTCCTGTTTCCTGGCATACTTTGGAGGAATCAAGGCACTCCAATGTACCGAAAGTCTACTCTTCCCTTAACTTGTTCCATGATGTACAGTCACGAGCTTTAATAAGTATACAGCTCTGGTTGAAACATTGAACACTCCAATTCACCAACAAAGTAATTCCAATGTGGATTTATAAACTGCCTCTATTTTTTTTATAGGTATACGAAGCACACGTGAATTCCTATTGGTGCTCGTGACTGTACTATAGAAACTTATAGTGGTAAACAAGACACGAATGAAACTCAACTGGATGTAATGGTTGTACAAGGAATAATGAGAGGAAAAACAAAACGAAGTATCACTTAACTATTATTTTCATCAAGTGGAAACAAAAACTGATATCTGTCTCCATAAAATTTGTTTTCCTCATTTTTGGCAGAGGTGATGGAAAATGGACAAATTCCGGTGTTTACGTTTCCTACTGGTGATACACACTCGTAAATTACACTTTTTATATCGTTACCTCTACTATAATATATCCTTAATATCGTTGCCTCTACTATATATCCTTAATACTCACACGGACAGAAAACATTGTCATGACTGTACCACAATGACCTCACACCCGAGTACACAAGGCGAGTCCAGGCGGTGCATGTGAGGCTATCTGATTCAACTCTGACTCAGATTAAACAAACGCCTCTTTCATATAACGCAGTGTTGTGGTGGATACTGACAGGGTACGTACGGCACGTTCCCCTTCACTCTGGTGGGGCTACAGGCGAGATACCATAAAGTCATTGTTGCCAAGCGGTGGAAATAAATATAAAGAATAACAGTACGGTGACTCGTCAGTAAAAAAATTGCTTTATGTTAGTTTAATGTTGATCGTATTAGTCGGTATAAGAAGGTTTAAATGTTGGAATATGTGTGAAGCGTTGACACTAGACTCTTTTACACGAAAGGGATTGAACTGACGCATTATGAGACAAGCAGCCGTGAATGAATGGGTATTACGATTTATCTTAATTTAAAATAAACTATTATAATATCCACATTCACGCAGAAGGGAGAATAAATGAACTATGTAGGGGGAAAAATAAGACTGCTCCAGCTAGCCCTGCAAGATGGTGAAAAAGGTGATGATAGAGAAAAACAGCAAGTATGAAATAAATAAGGTGCAGAGTGTTTGAGAGGGTCACCATATTTGTATTAGGCAAGTACTTCATCATGACACTCTGGGACAATGGTTGGTTGGATCTTTGAAGCAACTTTCTCTTAACCATTATTATCCCATTCTCCTCCTCAAAAAAAAATATAAAAAATAGTGTCATCTTTTCATTTCCTTCTCCAAACACCATCACTACTCCTGCTTCCTCTCTTTTCATTGCAACATCAAGTCAGTCCATTCATATCTTCATCAAAACATACTACCCTCCCTTTCATTTTTTTTTCCTTTACTGTGAGCATTTCCCCTTTTCCTTCTCCTTCGAACATCTCTCCTCTATTCTCGTAACACTCTTCCCTTCTTCTTCTTTTGTCTTCAGAGTATAATCCTTACCTTGTTTTCACCACCATATACTTCTAGTCCCACAACCCTTTACACCTTCCTCTGTTTTTCTCTTCTAAACATATCCCATCTTTCACTTCCTTCTCCCTCAAACACCACTTATATATTTATCCTTTAAATATCACTCTTTTAATACCACTCCTTCCTTTTCTACACATTCCCTTCCTATTATTTTCTTTACAATTTCCTCTCCACGTATGAAAGAAAATATGTAATAAAGTGGCAATGTAGTAGTAGTGTCTATGTTTGTGTGTAAGAAATGTACTGTATATATAGTGCTGAACTAAATCATCCTCACATCTTTATAATCATCAGCATCATCAGCCAATGTCAGTCCCCTTAGTAAATAAATGACTTTTCCCAACACACACCTTCTCTCCGTCTACTTTAACTTCACATCGTCCATCCAACAAATTTTCCCTTCTCATCACTCACCGGTATCTCTGTCTGCCCTGGATTACCATTTGTCTCTGAGTCGTCATCCTGTCACTGTAACCATCTATCTATTATATGAGGTCTACACGGGACATAACCTATACGTTCATTTTCTACGTTGAATAATACATTGGGGGAGGGGAATACACCCAAAGGTACAGTCGGCAGCATAAGTTAGCTTCATTTCCACCTGTGTATGTATTAGCTATAGTAATGTTGTAATACAATTTTAATACAGAGATGACAGATATAGTTCTCATATGGTAAATTACATATGTTGTTGAAATATAAACTGATTCAGAATGCAACTATCTGGTCATATTAGCATTAATAAAAATATGGAATGGACGCGAATTTATGCTGCCGACTGTACGTAATGTGAGAACGAGTTACTGGGGATAATCTTACTCGCTGACTTTATTATGAAGGCAGGAAACAGTTATGAGTCATGGCGTGTGGGAGCGGCCAAGAGAGTGACTAAGTGTAAGAACATGATTGTATTGTGATGATAGTGATGATGATGATGGTAGTGATGGTATGTACTGTAAATGGTGATGACACACAACCTTCTCTTACCACCACCACCACCACCACCACCCCTGTCTCTCTCCTCCCTGAGCCCCCCAAGCTGGTGTTAAGAGGAAGACAGTGTTGCCAGTAACGACGAGTGAATAAAACAGTGTTACCAGCTCTAACTACAACTCCTATTCATATCCTAAAAAAAATGAAAGGATTTAAAAGTAATGAAGCATTTGGAAATATGAAATAATTGGTGAAAAGCAGAGAGATTAAGAACATAAAAATTAAAAGTATCAACAAATGACTTTCATACAATAACGAACTTGCTGTTAGACGGAACTCTTCTATTTAATCTCTGTGTGGGGGAAGGTACAGTAAAGAATGAGATGGAGGAAGATAAGGTGGAGAAGGGAGAGGAAGGGAGAAGGGAGAGGAAGGGAGAAGGGAGAGGAGATGAGAAGGGAGAGGAGAGGAGAAGGGAGAGGAGTTGGGAGAGGAGGGGAGTAGGAAGACGAGGGAGAGGAGTTGGGAGAGGAGGGGAGTAGGAAGACGAGGGAGAGGAGAGAAGGGAGGGGGAGAAAGAGGGAGAGGAGTAGGGAGGGAGGGGAGAGAAAGAGGAAGAGAGGTGCTAAAAAGGGTGAGTTGAACATAAATCTAGTGGTGGGTGAAATAATTGGAGCGGCGGCCATGACACCTGCACTGTTACCAGACTCGCACCAACACTACTTATTTAATGTTACCAGACAAACACCACAACACATGCAAGTTAAGTCTCAGCAGGTTCGGGAAAGGCACGTGGCACTTCATAACAAATTAGTGTTTCAGTGGAGATGAGTTGGTTGTCTTGACTGTACCGTATATTATAGCAGCCAAGTTTTGATATACGCAAAGCCACTGACTGACTGACTCACTCACTCACTCACTCACTCACTCCTGTTGCCCGAAAAAAAATAGACGAAATTCACATACCTACGTCGTGTTGTACTTGTAATACAAATGGGTGCCAAACAACCGACACAAGAGTAAAAGTGTTAATGACGTGTAACTGATCCACTACACGTAAACAAACACAGAGAATGACAGATAACACAAACACGCATGCCACGTCTCACTTTAACACACACACACACCATCTCCCTCATCACACAAACCCATATCTCCCACAACACACAAACACATAATATCTCCCTAGCTCATCACATAAACCCATATCTCCCACATCACACAAACACATAATATCTCACACAAACACACCAACCCATATCTCCCACATCACACAAACACACAAACACATAATATCTCACACAAACACACCAACCCATATCTCCCACATCACACAAACACACAAACACATAATATCTCACACAAACACACCAACCCATATCTCCCACATCACACACACACACACACACACACACACACACACACACACAAGGAATGAACAACACCTCTGCCCTCTAACACATAACACCTACACGTCATATCGCATGTTAAACTCCACTCGGTCGCAACATTCCACACAACACAACGCAACGCAACAGTGACCACCTTACCACGAATTTCTATGTTCACAGGACTCTCTTATCTTTTACCTACTTATCTGCATACCTACCTTACATATCCAACCATTCACTTATACCTTACCCACCTACTTACCTACCTACCTTCCTTACATATCCACCCACCCACTTATACCTTACCCACCTACTTATCTACCTACCTTCCTTACATATCCAACCATTCACTTATACCTTACCCACACATCTACCCACCTACAGTACTTACATATCCACGCACACACCTAATGTACTTACATATCCAACCACCCACTTACCTTACCCACATACTTAACAATCTACTTACATATCCAACCACCCATATACTTACCAATCTACTTACATATCCACCCACATACTTACCAATCTACTTACCTATCCACCTACCCACTTATCTTACCCACCCATCTAGATACCCACCTACTTACCAATGTACTTACATATCCACCCACCTACTGTACCTACCTACCTACCTACCTACCTACTCCACAACTCCAAACTGCGGCTGCCGACACCAATTTCCGCCGGCGATAATTGCCTGCGGTTGCCATTTGCCTACCAACTGGCATCACCGCAGCTTCCTACCGCAGCCGCACCCCCCTACTCCCCCAGTCACCCCCCCCCACCTCTCTCTCTCTCTCTTTCTCTCTTTTTCTCTCTCTCTCTCTACACACACTCCTGTCTTTCCTATACCATCCTCCCCTCTCTCTCTCGTGTGTTGTATTAATCTACATGTTATTCTAAGTCTTATACAGTATATTCATTTCTTTTGCTCCATGTGCTTCAGTAGATCTATGAGCACACACACACACACACACACACAGAGACAGTCACTTGGGAAGCACATCAATTGGCACCATCCTCCATCTCGTCTCTGTCCTCCCTGACCCTCCTCTCCTTCCGTTCGTCCTTCCTGCACCTTCCTTCTCCGTCCTCGTCTGTCCTCCAATCCCTACCAACCTCTCCTCCTCTTCTCTCCTATTACCTCTTACTTCTTTTCACCTTACTTTCCTTTTCCTCTTGTTTTTAATCTTCCCCTCTCCTCTCCTTCTCTTCAATCCTCATCTACCCTCCCATTATTCCTCTCTCTCTCTCTCTCTCTCTCTCTCTCTCTCTCTCTCTCTCTCTCTCTCTCTCTCCGTGTGTGGGTGTGGGTGTGTGGGTGTGTATCGTGTTGCTGTAACAAAGAGTGTGGATTACACGAGTAACAGTGATCAGCCTCATCGATTCATACACAAAAATGGTGTTAGCCTGTTCACCCAAAAAATAACACAGTTGTATACCCTCTTACATTTTTTTCCTCCTTTCCTATAAATGTTTCCGCTCCATTTGTCCCTTTTCCTCCCAATTAAAATTTCTACACCAGCATTATGGCATCCTGAATGGGACTTTTATTTACTTTTTTTTCCTGTTTGATTCGACTCTTAGACTTGTGGGAGAGGGATGGGACATGGTGGTGCAGGGAAGGGTATTGGTAGGGAGAGGGATGATGATTGATGAGAAAAGGATGGGGATTGATGGTGAAGGGAAGGGGAAGTAAGTAGTACAGAAGGGATGGAAAGGTGGCAAGGTTAAGGGAGTCTTCTGTGTTGTTGTAACTTAATCTAACCTAACCTAACCTAACCTAACATAACCTTCAAATTATAAGACAAACTATACTTAAAACTCTTTGAATCTGACTGCAAACAGGGGGCCATTGATCTCTATATAATCTAAAGTGTATAATGAATGATATAGGCGAACTGAAAATTATAAACTAATTCCACTGACCTAAACCACAAGCTAACAAACAACTATACCTACCAAGGGAGTCTGTTTCGTGACATTGTATAGGAGGGCATTACCATGTATATGTGTAGGTCTCCGTTTTGCAGACAGTATATGTACAGCCACAATCAAATAACCACCGACATTTTCCTTCAATCGTTCAAATAAATCAATATCATATCAAAATATAATCACACAAACTTTACGCCAACTCAATCCCCTCAATTATTATTATTATGAGGTGTTGCAAAATCATACACATGTTGTTCTTTATTACCAAGATATATATATATATATATTTACTACGATGGAAGGAAAGTGTCGGTGGATATTGTATTGTGGCTGTAGAGTGTAATCTTTGCCTCCTTCAGTCACCAAGACCTCGTAAGGTCCAAAAGGATTGTAATGTTACTGCCATGGGACTTGTTGTTGTGTAGTTTGTGCTTCCTATTTGTTTACACTCCCTTTCCCCTGCTCTCAATGTGCCCTCTCCCCTGCTCTCACACTCCCTCTCCCCTGCTCTCACCCCGTCTCTTCTCTCACTCTTTCTCTGCTCTCACCCACTGTCACGGTTTGATCCGTGATCATAACGTAACGTACGTAAGTAGTAGAATGCTATTAAATATATATATATTAACAAAGGGACACCACGGGTATGGGAATTTCCAAGTCAGGAAGACAGAGACAGAGAAATTTGAAAATAGAGGAGTGCTGGTACCTGGTAATTAAGGAAAGGTCATGTCAGGTCAGGTGAGGTCGAGTACCCACTCACTCCATCCCGTGTCTGGAGGTATTGCTACAATTTTTGCATTAATAATTATGCTATGGGGGCATCTATTACTTATTAAAATTGATTTTGAAGTGGAAGGGAATCATTTGCAAGCAGTTGCATGTTATGGGAAAAGTGATTTGCATGTATAACTAAAGTGTGAGTGACATATGTAAACGTAGTCAAGGATTAGGCCATACGAACACCTAGATATTGGACAGTTTTGATGAGTCACTCGCCAGGTAGAAAAAGGTAGAATGGGGAGGTGTCAGAAGGGTAATTATCCTTACCACCCATGTCTTGATTTTGAGAAATATATTCAGTTGGTATAGTACACTCCACGAAGCAACACGTCGTATCCAGCCCTCCTTGCTTTGCCTGGGGCCTATAGTTTTAACGTAACGTCGAAATTGTTTAATTACTTTTTCACAAGACTTATTGATAATTAACTCACTATTCATTCGCTAGACGAGAATCAGTAAGGTGTCATTTTACAGGTGAGGAGGGGCTGGCCGGAATTACGAGTGTGTGTGTGTACAAGGGACGAGTGTGATTGACATTGAAATATACCAACTGGGTTGCTTGATTTCCATTACTATTACGATAACGTAATTACCGCCTCCTGTGTGTACGAGGGGAAGTGCTAGCTTGTGATAAGTACATTAAAGTAACGTAATATTACTATCCACGTGTACTACGAGCGACTGAGGAAGCACGTGTCCGAGCGACGAGGAGTAAGTACCGTACGTATATAGCTATCTATTGGAGCGTGAACGGAAGTGTGTGTGTGTGATTTTTTGATTGAATTTAATTATTCATTTTGTTGGCTTGGAATTTATTAATAAATAGAGAAAATTGTCATTTTGTGTTGTAATTGACCATTATTGCATGCTCTATAATCATACATATATAGCAGGACGAACCCAGAAATAAATTTATTGTGTTGGAGGGAAGGATACAGGGATTATAACTCTGGGTAACTCGCTGCAGCCAACCAACGAGATTACATATTTCCAGCAAGGTAAGCTTTGGTAATTTATTATAAAGCCACATCCATTGATATCTTCAGTCAACCCCCACACCCACTCCCCTGCTTTCAACCCGTTACTTAGTTTTTTCTTCTTCCCTGGTTTACTCCTTTTTCATTTTCTTATTTCCTCCTCCTCTTCCTTCCTCTATTTCTTTCTACATGACTCGTTATTCCAGTTCATTGTCACTTCAATGTATCTCTCTCTCTCTCTCTCTCTCTCTCTCTCTCTCTCTGTATCATCATTTTTCTTCCGTCCTCCCTCCGTGCCTGTCTTCTCACCTCATTTTCACCTTCCCTCCCTACCTCCCTTCCTCCCTCCCAGCCATTTATTCCCTCCCTCCTCCCTTGATGGACTCCCTTTCCTCTCCCACCCTCCCTTCCTCTCTCTCTCTCCAATCCTTAACTTTCCTTCTCTCTTTTTTTTCGTCTCCTCACCCTCCCATTCTCCTCCTCTCCCTCTGCTGCTGTTTCTCCCTATAGCTCCCTGTTTTCTTTCTCTCCCTCCCCCCCCTCCCTCCCTCCCACTTCACCTACGTTTTTCCTCCCTCCCTTAATCCTTCCACGCATGTTTTCTTTTACTCCCCGACTCCCTCCTCTTCTGTCTCTTCTACCTCCCTCTACTTGCGTCCCCCCCCCCCACTCCCCTCCTCTCCCTGACTCCTTCCTCCCTCCTCACCTACTGTATGTTACCTACCCCTCCTCTCCCCTCCTCTCTCCCTGACTCTTTTTTCCTCATTACCTACTTCCCTCCCTCACTCCTTGCTTGTCTCCTCCTTCCCTCTCCCCCCTCCCCGTCCATATACTCGTCCCTCTTCCTCCTTGTCTCCCCCTCTCTCCCCCCTCCCCGTCCATGCCCGTGTCCCTGTCCCTCCCTGTTTCTTCCTCCCCTTGTCCCTCCCCCGTCCTTGCCCTTCCTTCCTCCCTGTAGGCGTCACCGGTGGCTGGCCAAGGTAATGTCTTCATCAGGCTGGTGGTTGGTTTGTTGGAGGCAGGGAGGGAAGAACGATGGAAGGAGGAAGGAAGGGGAGGTGGGCAAGGGAAGGGGTGGGATAAAGGAAGGAAGGAAGGGAAGGGAGGAAAGAAGATGTAAGGGAAATGACAACGATATGAGTGAATGAAGGAAGAGAGAAGGGGTGAAAGACAACGAATGGAGTGAATGAAGGAAGGAAGGAAAGAGGGGAGTGAATGAAGGAAGGAAGGAAAGAGGGGAGTGAAGGAAGGAAGGAAAGAGGGGAGTGAGGGACAATGAATTGAAGGAAAGGAGGGAAGGGAAATCAAGTTTTAGGAAGGAAGCAAGGCAAGAGGAATATAACGAAGAGAGATAGAGATAGAGATAGAGAAAGAGAGAGAGAGAAATAGGACAGAAGGGAGGGGGGGGGAGAGACAGGTGGGGAGCGTGCTAGAAAAGCCACCCACGTCGACAACTCTATTTACCACACACACACACACACACACACACACACACACATACATACACACACAGAAAGACATACATACATACTTATACACACACGTATACACACATACATACATACATACATACATACCTATACACACAAACAAAGACATACATACATACCTATACACATATATATATTACACACACATATACATACGTACATACACACATAAAAAGAAAGATACCTACATACATAATTACACACACACAGAAAGACATACATACCTATACATATACACGTACACACACACACATATAAAAAGAAAGATACCTACATACATACACACTCACAGAAACACACACACATACATACATACACACACACACATACCTATACATACACGTACACACACACATAAAAAGAAAAATACCTACATACATACACACTCACAGAAACACACACACACACACACACACACACACACACACACACATACATACATACATACATACATACATACATACATACATACATACATACATACATACAGACAGACAGACATACATACATACATACATACATACACACACATAAAAAGAAAGATACCTACATACACACACACGGAAAATCTTACATACATAATCACACACAAATACAAACACCAACATTTACACCATGCAAACACACACACACACACACATACACACACACACACACACATTACCTTAGTACTTACTACGACGAAAAAATAAAAATAAAATCACCTTGCTCGCCCAGACAAAAAAAAAAAAAAAAAAACGCACAAACACACACACACACAATGCCAAGGACTTCTCACACAAGTGCCCATTTTATCACCCAGGAAACACACACACACACACACACACGTACACGCACACACACACACACTGCTGACGTCGATACACAAACACGCAAGTACAGTGTGTGTGTGTGTGTGTGTGTGTGATGAAAGGGTGAATTGGTGTGGTCCGTTTATACCGTGAATTACTGACACGCTAAGTATAAGAAAAAAACCCACTACACTGACATCATGATACTTTGGCTACAACGACACACACACACACAGAGGAAATATTTATACACACACAAACACAGGGAAGATAAAAAAAAAAAAAAAAAAAATATATATATATACACACACATACACACACACAGAAACTCAATTACTCGAGTGGAAAGGTAAGTGTATGTTATGTATGAATATCTTGGGCACTGATTACATACCCTTAACATTACATACCCTTAACATTACATACCTTACACATTGCATATATTTATACCGTATACCTGTGGGGTAGATTCTAGAGAAGTACAAGTTATCAACATTTTACCCAGTTATCTACAGTAGCTAGCCACATACATACACACACACATTTTCAGGTATCGTTCTGAGTGGGTTTAGAGAATTTTCGCAGACCCTACCTACCTACAAGACAAAAATGGTGGTGACCTACACACAGAATGAACCACAAAACGAACAACTTAAAACGAAACGAAGCAACGAACATAACACGACATAAAAAATGAAAACTAAAACGACAGAAATAAAAAGAAGAGGAGGAGAACGAAAGATGGAGACAGAAAGAACGACGAATAACACGACAGAAATAAGGACTGAATGTAAGGGGGTGCGGGAATAAGGGGACAGACAGGCTTGGGATGGGGTGCAGGGGGTTTTGGAGGGTCGGGGGGATGCAGGAGTAGGGGGACAAGCTTGGGGGAGAGAGTTAGGGGGTTGCGAGAATAGGGGACAGGCTTTCTACCCACCCCAAGCCTGCATGCATATCCCCCCTATTCCCGCACAACCTCAGTCACCCCCCCCCCTAAACCTGTCCCCTACCCGCACCCCCTTTAATTAATGAAGGAAGCAAATATCCCAGTACACGAATATATATAAGGGAGTAGTAATTATTATCAATATTTATAAAATTATTATTATTATTATTATTATTATTATTATTGTGTTTTATAAATGTCACGACAGGAGATTACCCCATTTATGATATTGTGTATCAGAAAGGTATTATTGGGAAAATGATTGAAAGAAGAGGGAAGACTGAAGTTGGAAGGGGGAAGAGGAAAGAGGAATGGGGAGAGGAAAGAGGGAGAAGGGAGATGACAGGGAGAACAAGAAGAGAGATGAGTGGGAAAAGGAGGAGAGAGGGAGAGAGAGAGAGGGGGGGGGGGAGATGACAGGAAGAACAAAAAGAGAGATGAGTGGAAGGGGGTAGAGGGAGGGGGAGAGGAGAGAGGAGAGAGAGATGACAGGGAGAACAAGAACAGGAAGGAAACACGATGAACAAGCAGGAAAGAGAGAGAAAGTGAGAGAGAGAAAGTGAGTGAGAGGGAGTACAGACAGAGGGGGAGGTGAAGGGGGGGGGACAGAAATGGGGGTAAGAGGGGGGGGAGGGGAGGGGGAGACGGAACTGTGACGTGTGAGGCGTAAAATTTCTGATTGTAGGTTGGAACTGAAGGGGGGTTGGGGGGTTGGGGGGAGGGGGGTAGGGGGGGAAGAGGGAGTGGGAGAGGGATAGGAGGGACAGGTGGGCGAGGGAGTGGGAGAGGAGAGAGGAGAGGGGAGAGGGAGGGGAGTGGGAGAGGGATAGGAGGGACAGGTGGGCGAGGGAGTGGGAGAGGAGAGAGGAGAGAGGAGAGGGGAGAGGGAGGGGAGAGAGAAGAGGGGGAGGTAGGAATAGGGTTAGGAGGGACAGGTGGGAGAGGAGAGTGAGAGAGAGAGGAGAGTGAGAGACAGAGAAAGAAACAAAGGATGAGGGAGTGCATGGGATGGGGAGGGAGAAGAGGAATATTGTGTAGGAAATTTAGGAGAAAGAATGTTAAGGAAGGAGGAGGGGAAGAGGGGGATGAGGAAAAAACGAGATGAGAGAGGAAGCAGGAAAAAAGGAGGAGGAGGGAAGGAAGGAAGGAAGGAAGGAACAAAGAAGAAAAAATGATGAAGGAGGGGGGAAGGAAGAAGCAGGGAAGGGGACAACAATGATTGAGGAGAGGAAGAAGAAAAAACGAGATGATGAACAAATATGAGAGGAGAGACAAGGAGGAAGAAAGAGGGATAATAAGGAACAAGGAAGGAGTGGAGATGCAGAAGAGGAGAAAGAGAGAAGAGGAGAAAGAGAGAAGAATAAGAAAGATTATAATCATGGGGTCCAAGAGATGAGAAGGGATTTGAAAGGAGAGTGAAAAGTGTGTGTGTGTGTGTGTGTGTGATGTGGAATGGAATGAAGAAGAAAAGTGAAAATGTAGAAAGGAGGTAAAAGTGTGGAAAAATGGAGAAAGGGAGAAAAGTATTAAAAGAAAGAGATAGGTAGAAAAGGGAAGGAAAGGTGTGGAGAAAGATAGAGAGGAGAAGAGGAAGGGAAAGAGTGAGAAAAGGAAGGAAAATATCAGGAAGGGAAGGAGTGAGGAATGAAAAGGCAAAATGAGAAAACAAGAACATGAAGGAAAACCCTTCAAAAGCTCCGGCTCTTAATGATTCAAGTGAAATAATAAAATATCCATATGTAAAGGTCTCAAAAATATTAATTATGTTTTATCTGGATTTTCGTATTCATATGGTTATATTGAAATTTTGAAAATGAACCCTTTTTATTGAGGGTGAACCCCTCGGTTGAAAAAATGATTCAATGTCGGTAAAAGAAAATGGATGGGAGTGAGTGAGTGAGTCAGTTGAACCATTTTAGAAGTTGTCGCCCCAAGAAGAAGAAGAACAAGAACAATAATTACGATAAGACCTTGAGCTCTCTGCTGAGGCCGGAGCTAAACATGGATGGGAGGAAGAGAGTGAGTGAGTGAGTCAGTTGAACCACTTTTAAGAAGTTGTCGCCCCAAGAACAATAATTACGATAAGACCTAGAGCTCTCGGCTTAGGCTGGAGCTAAAAGTAAAAGTGGAAAGACAAAAAGGAGACAGGACAGTGAAGAGAAGAGAAGAAAGGGGGCGAGAACAAGGTAAAGTATAATATGCACTTCACACACACACACACACAGGCCTACAACTACATACACAGGCCTACAACTACACACACATGCCTACAACTACACACACAGGCCTACAACTACACACACACACACACACACACACAGGCGGGTCATTTTTCTTTTCCATTCGTTCCGATGTGAGACAGTACAGGGATTTCGTGCTGGTTACGACGTTGGGGCATCAGTCATCATTCATAACTCACTCTCTCTCTCACTCTCTCTCTCTCTCTCTCTTTCTCTCTCTCTCTCTCTCATGTTAAAAGTTTTCTATGCTTATATTTATATTTTTTGTATTATGTTTCAAATGTTTAAATCTCTCTCTCTCTCTCTCTCTCTCTCTCTCTCTCTCTCTCTCTCTCTCTCTCTCTCTCTCTCTCTCTCTCTCTCTCTCTCTCTCTCTCTCTCTCTCTCTCTCAAGGGGTAGTGGAGGTATAGTTGATAATCTACTTTCTCGCCTACATATAATAATTAACTTAGAATGCCTCCAGGCCTATAATATAAACATTCTTTGATAGAGTTACAGCCAAGTTTAATAGAATTCCCGAAACATTTTGCCTCCGGAAGAGAAAAATGGAAGTGGGTTTTCAATATCTATAGTGACCCGAGTCGTGAGTTAAGGGTGTGTGGGATTAGGGGGCAGGCTTGGGGGGGTGCGGGGGGTCTTAGGGGGTGCAGGAGTAAGGGGACAGGCTTAGGGGGTGGGGGGGTTAGGGGAGTGCAGGAATAGGGGACAGGCTTTCTACCCACCGCAAGCCTGTCCCCCTATTCCCGCACCCCTCAACCCCCCCCCCAAGCCTGTCCCCTACTCCCACACTCCCTTAGCGTAGTCATCAATAAGATATCATGAGAATAAAAGTGTTTACCCTATATTATTATTATTATTATTATTATTATTATTATTATTATTATTATTATTATTATATAATTTACTTTGTCACTCTCTCTCTCTCTTCCTTTATGATTGTTTTGGCTGTATGTGTATGTGTATGTGTGTGTGTGTGTGTGTGTGTGTGTGTGTGTTTAAAATCCATCCATTATTCCCTGGACCCAGTCTTTATGCAACCACTTTTTTTCTTTTCTCAACCCCCCTTCCTTCCTTCCTTCCTTCCTTCCCTCCTTCCCTCCCTCCCCACGTCTTTCCTCTCCCCCCCCCCCCTACGTCTTTCTTCTCTCCACCCCCATGCTTCCTTTCTCTCCCTCCCTCCCCACGTCTTTCCCTCTCTCCACCTCCATACTCTCTCTCTCTCTCTCTCTCTCTCTCTCTCTCTCTCTCTCTCCGTACCATATTCTTGACAACTTTGCAGGCTTCTGAATCCTCCACGTAATAAGACTCACATTATCTTACTATTTATATATATTTGGTTGTTTTCTGTCACTGTATGGATGAACCAGAAATCACCATCAATTGCACTATAACAACAATATCATACATAATAATACTCTCTGAAGATTATTTTTTTTGTAACATTTCCACCCCTGTGGTTTAATTACAGGCCTATTATCATGATACAACCTATTGTCTGTGATTTTAAATTAACTAGGTTTTTAATGGGTGAAGTCAATAGTGCTTCTCGGTAAAGGAAAATCTTCTTGTGTTGCCCAGAAAATAATAACAAAAAAAAAAGAGAGAGAGAGAGAGAGAGAGAGAGGAGAGAGAGGAGAGAGAGAGAGAGAGAGAGTTACATGGAAACATAGACCACAACACGGGGTGATTTGATTAGAAGGTTACTGGTAGAGAATGAATTACTCCTCAGTGATATTCGTAGATTAGGATAGCAAAGTAGAAGGCTCTCTCCCCACCCTCCACAAAAAAATAATAATGAAAAAAAGGACACAAAATAATAATGAAAAAAAAGGACACAAAATAATAATAATGTTTTAAAAAAGGACACATAATACTAATGTTTTAAAAAAGTACACAAAATACTAATGTTTTAAAAAAGTACACAAAATAATAATGAAAAAAGCACAAACAATATTAAAAGGATATATAATATTAGTTTCGATACATAATAAAGAGAACTTTTGATTCCTCCAGAGCATGTCAGGAAACAAACAGGACAAATGAATAAAAAAAAAATAATAATAAATAATAATATAATAAAATAATAATAATAATAATAATATAATAAAATAATAAAAATAAATAAATAATAAATAATAATAAATAATAATAATAATAATAATAATAATAATAATAATAATAATAACCAAAATAATAATATCAGCCCAGTTGTTGCTTGGATATAAATAAATAGTTTTGGAGGAATCAGTTTGCTCCAGATTTATACTGCCCCCCCCCTCTCTTTCTCTCATTAAAATGCCCCCTAATTTAAAACCAAAACAACGAACGACTACCATTATTATTATGTTATTAAATGCCGAACCGAAATTGAAACCGAACGCCGGTGTTATGAAAAAGGGCGCCAAAATTAAAAACGGGAAAGCGCGCGAAAGAAACAAAAAATATGGCGCGCGAAATTTTATGGGACAAAACGTGAAAAGTTCCCAAATAAACTCCACGGGGTCATGAAAAAGTCAGGCAGGAGTGGCGGAAAGTTATATAGAGGGTGTCGTTAATGCCTTGGCTAGTGACAGACGACCTGAGATGATGAAGCAAACCGAACCCCGTGTGTGTGTGTGTGTGTGTGTGTGTGTTGTGTGTGTGTGTGTGTGTGTGTGTGTTTGTGTGTGTGTAATGATGAAGTAAAGCGAGCCATCTGTGTGTGTGTGTGTGCATGTGTGTGTAATGATGGAGCAGACTGAATCCCGTGTGTGTGTGTGTGTGAATGAAGTAGACCGAACCCTGTGTGTGTGTGTGTGTGTATGATAAATTTAGCACGTGGAGCGAAATTTCAATGTGAGATGTTTAATGAGCTTTTTGGATTCGAGAAAAGAGTCGTTACGTCACATAAATCAAGAGAGAGAGAGATGAGAGAGAGAGAGAGAGAGAGAGAGAGAGAGAGAGAGAGAGAGAGAGAGAGAGAGAGAGAGAGAGAGAGAGATTGACTGATTGATATTAGGCGCCGCAACAGCGAGGTCATAATTATATAGCCAGATTTTTACAATTG
>JAWZYT010000294.1:0-10000 GCA_034508575.1 Petrolisthes manimaculis | reverse complement strand
ACCACACAACTACCTCACAATAACTACCCTCACCACCACATCACACAACCACTACCACCAACACCACTACCAACCATATAACTACCACCCCACACCACTAATATTGCTACCACTACCCCTCCATCACAACCACAACCATTCCACTTTTAAAACTACCACAACTACAACTACAACTTCTAAATCTACCTCAACTACAACCATTCCCACTTCTAAAACTACCACAACTACAACCATTCCCACTTTTAAAACTACCACAACTACAACTTCTAAACTACCACAACTACAACCATTCCCACTTTTAAAACAAACTAACATACCTACACTCGTACAACCATGCCCACAAACAATCAAAACAATCACAACTAAACAACCACTCTCACCTCTAGTAATGCCTAAAAAATAATAATACAACCACTCCATTTTACCACAACCACAAAAAAAAAAAAAAAAAAAAAAAAAAATGAGATATAACATTTTTTATTTTCACCAGAGATATTATTTTTTATTTTATTCCCTATGTATTCACTCTTCCCGAACTTAATTAATTAGACTCACGTATCACAGCATTAATTAACCAACACAGTAATTATTTTTCCAGGGGATCATAATTAGGGGGTGAATTGGAGGTCTACTGCTTCCTCCAAACTATGCCAGAAAACAAGAGACAATTCCAGTATACGAAAAGAGGATCTGTTTTCTTGCACTGTACAAAGTTTCCTAACACTCCAATTGGCACAACCAGAAACGACCCCATTATAATAATACCATATCACCACCACCACCACCATCACCACCGCTGTTTTTGTACCATCACCAGTATAGTTATTATTATTATTATTATTGTTATTATTATCATTGTTATTATCATTGTTATCATTATTATTATCATTATTATTATTATTATTATTATTATTATTATTAATTGTATTATTATTATTTCTATTATTGTTATTTTTATTATTTTTTTTATTATTATTATTTCTATTATTGTTATTTTTTTTATTTTTTTATTATTATTTTTATTATTATTACTATTATTATTTATATTTTTATTATTATTATTATTATTATTATTAATATTTTTATTAATATTTTTATTATTATTTTTATTATGTTTATTATTATTAATATTTTTATTATCATTTTTATCATTTTTATTATTATTATTATTTTTATTATGTTTATTATTATTAATATTTTTATTATCATTTTTATCATTTTTATTATTATTATTATTTTTATTATTATTATTATTATATTATTATTAAAATCAAAACCATTATTTTCGACGTCATCAACAATACGACCATCACCACCACCACCATTATCATCATTTAAGACCACCACCAACACTACTACGACCACTGTCATTAGTACGACCACAACCTCTACGACCACCATCACTACTATCATCAAGATCACCACTACCACCACTACCACCACTACCACAACCACCACTACCACTACCACCACTTCCTCCCTCCCTTTATTCTGTATTGATCAGTTCAGTAGTAAATTTACCCTAATGTGAAATACAACGCTCCCCCTACACACACACACACACACACACACACACACACACACTTCCTCCACCATCACATCTCCCCTTCCATAAACTTTCCTCCCTCCCTCCTCTCCTCCTTCACTCTCCATATTCCCTTCCAAATCCCTTGTTTCTCCCTTTCTTGTCTTCTTCCTCCAAACTCCCTCCTTCTTACCTTTTACTCTCTTATTTCTCTCTTGCATCTTCCTTCCTTCTTTCCTTTTACCCTCTTATTTCTCTTCCTTCCTTCTTTCCATTGTCACAGTTTTCATCTTTCCAAACCACTTTCTTTTTTTTTACCACCAAATCCCTTTCAATTTCCTTCAAATCCTTACCTTTCCTATCACCCTTCATCAGCCCATTAAACTTTCTCTCCTCTCATCCAATTCTTCCTTCGTTCTTCCTTGCTTTCTCTACTCTTGGTTATTTTATATTCTTCTTTTCCTTTACATTCATCCCTACATTAATTCTCTACAATCTCTATTCCTTAAATTTATTCGTTTCATTGCTTCTTTCCATTCTTCCTCATATTTTTTCATATTTTTATACCCAACTATCATTCGCTCTTTCTATCCTATTTTCTTTCTCATCCTTTCCCTCCTCTTCCTTTTCTTCTTCTTCAACTCTGCCCCCTCCGCCCCCCAATCCCAATCTCTCTCTCCCTTCTGGGCCATCCTTCCTTCCTCAACTTCCTCTTCATTACCTCCACATTGCTTCCCTTCCTCCCTTGATTCCCCTTCAGAGATGCTGTTTGTTCCCTCTCTCCACCTCACCTTATATACACCCCAAATGTAGTCTGGTTAGGTTAGGTTACGTTAGGTTAATATAGATTAGGTTACGTTACGTTAGGTTAATATAGGTTATGTTATGTTATGTTAGGTTAGGTTAGCTTAAGTTAACTTAAGTTAGGTTAGGGTAGGTTAGGTTAGGGTAGGTTAGGTTAGGGTAGGTTAGGGTAGGTTAGATCAGGTTACGTTAGATTAATACTGGTTAGGTTTGGTTACGTTAGATTAATATAGGGTTAGGTTGTTCTCCTCTAGGGATGTTTATTATTATTATCACTCCTTTGTCACCCCGATATGATTTAGAGCCACGGGGAACACAACACAACACCACAACAGGCATAGGGTCAATGTTATAGGGTATCGTATTCCTTCATGGACTGTGGTTTGATACAGCCACTATCAAATAACCACCAACACTCCCCTTCCTTCCATCGTACAAATATATCAGTATCATATCAACATATTTAATCATACAACAAACACCTTACGTCAACTCAACCCCCTCGAAGTATTATTATTATTATTATGAGGTGCTGCAAAATCATACATGTGTTGTTGTTTATTACCAAGATATTTACTACGATGGAAGGAAAGTGTCGGTGGATAATTATTTGATTGTGGCTGTACATGTCTATTCCTCGATATAATTTAACTGATGATGATAAACAATATAAATAGAAGACTGGGTGAGAATGTAATATTTGAGTTACTAAAGTATATATAAATAGTCTTGTGTTCTAACTATACCATTTGTACCTTATGTATACCCTGGTGACCTGTGTACAGTATACCCTCTTACCCTGTGTATACTCTGGTGCCCTGTGTATACCCTCTTACCCTGTGTATAGCCCCGTGCCCTATGTATACCCTCTTACCCTGTGTATACCCCCGTGCCGCATGTATACCCTGGTGCCCTGTGTATACCCTCTTACCCTGTGTATACCCCCGTGCCCTATGTATACCCTGATGCCCAGACCACACACAAACATCACACTAATCTATCGGTAAATCAGTCTGACCTGACGTGTACCGCTGACCACCACACACAGACAATGGCTGCCACAACGTCACGTAAGCGGGTTATAGCGTGACGGCAGGGGTGAGGGCAGGGGTGAGGGCAGGGAGGTAGGGGAGCAAGGGGTGAGGGCAGGGGTGAGGGCAGGGAGGTAGGGGAGCAAGGGGTAGGGGCCGGGGATGGTTGTAAGTGGCATGGGAAGGGGAGATAGAGGCAGTGGTATGGGGTTGGGATGGAGTATGAGTGGAGGCATGAGATTGGGGTATAAGTGGGGACAGAGGTGGAGGTATGAGGTTGGAGTATGAGTATAGGGGACAGAGGTGAAGGTATGAGATTGGGGTATGAGTGGGGACAGAGGTGAAGGTACAAGAGGGGGGCATGAGTGGAGGTGCAGTCAAAGTCAACAAACATATTATATATACTGTATATATAAACACTAACCCATCTCAACTCACACTATACATTATCCTTACAACCCATCACTATACTCTCTTGCCTTTCATCCATTCTGCACTACATCCTTCACCAATCAACCTCCTTCCATGCTCGGTGTGGTGATGGAAGGGGTAGTGGTGGCAGGGATGATGGAAGGGGTAGTGGTGGCAGGGGTGGAGAAGGTGTTGTAGGTTGCAGGGATAGGGGTAGGTTAGGTTTGACAGGGGTAGAAGGATAGGTTTGACAGGGGTAGAAGGATGGTTGTGACAGGGGTTGAAGGATGCTTGTGACAGGGGTAAAAGGATGGTTGTGGCAGGGTTGTAAGAGGTTTATTGTGACAGGGGTAGAAGGATGGTTGTGGCAGGGTAGTAAGAGAATGGTTGTGGCAGGGGTGTAGGGATGATTGTAGCAGGGTAGTAAGAGGATGATTATGGCAGGGTGAGGGGTGAGTGGCAAGGGTGGAATGATAGGTTTGGCAGGGGTGTAGGGGATGAGTGTGGCAGGGGAGGAAGAGAAATAAGAAAATACTCAAGGGGGGAGGGGGGGGGTGTAGGCAATTTGGAGGCAAGGGAGAGAAGGGGAAGAGAAAGGGGAGAGAAGGGGGAGAGGAGGGGAAGAGAGGAGGCTTAATGGGTCCAGGGGCAGGGAGGGGGGGGGTATGGACAAGGGGGAGGGGGGCAGGCAGGGGAAGGAAGTCAAGAGAAAGTACATAAGGGAGATAGGGATTTAGGCAAGGGGAGAGAATGAGGGAGAGGTTAGAGAATGAGGGAGAGATTAGAGAATGGGGGAGAGTAAAGAATGGGGGAGGGGTAGGGACGGTTAGCGAGGGGAATTTGGGGAAGGGAGGGGTGCATAGGGTACGGGTAAAGAGGGGTAGCGAGGGGAACCAAGAGGAAGGGGGGTAGAGAGAGAGAGAGGGTAGAGAGGGAGAGAGAGGGTAGAGAGGGAGAGAGAGGGTAGAGAGGGAGAGGGAGAGAGAGGGTAGAGAGGGAGAGAGAGAGGGTAGAAAGACAGGGATGGGGTAGAAAGAGAGGGGGGGAGGGGGTAGAAAGAGGGGAGGGGGTAGAAAGAGAGAGGGGAGGGGAGGTAGAGAAGAGAGGGGAGGGGAGGTAGAGAAAGAGAGGGGACCCGTGCTGGCTACATTACCATAACCAGCACTAAATTTATCACGTCAAATATATCACCACAGGAAATATATTACACCACAGCAATTATTACCCAAAATATATTATCCTACAAGACACATGACACCACAGCAGTCACCACCATCATCACAGCAGTCACCACCACTACCATCACCATCACCACCACCAACATAACAGTCACCACCATCACCATCACCACCACAGCAGTCACCACCACCACCATCACCACCACAGCAGTCACCACCATCACCACCACCAACATAACAGTCACCACCATCACCACCACCAACATAACAGTCACCACCACCATCACCACCACCATCACCACCATCACCATCACTACCAAAGCAGTCATCACCACTACTACTACCATCACCACCAAAGCAGTCACCACCACCACCATCACTACTACCACCATTACCACCACCATCACTACTACCACCATCACCACCACCATCACTACTACCACCATCACCACCACCATCACTACTACCACCATCACCACCACCATCACTACTACCACCATCACCACCACCATCACCACCACCATCACTACTACCACCATCACCACCACCATCACCACCACCATCACCACCACCATCACTACCACCATCACCACCACCATCACCACCACCATCACCACCACCATCACTACCACCATCACCATCACCAATATTGTCCTCATCACAAACTCCGTCGTATATACTGTTGTTTCCATAACTTTTTAATATCATCATTATTATTATTCAATACTAAACTTTTAACTTATAAAATAATCCTCTTAGGACTGAACTGCATGTATAATTATCTTTAACATTATATTTTTTCTTTGATATCAAAACACCATCAACAATTCAGTATATATCTATCGTACATTTTTATCCTCATTATGTTCTTAATTACAAACCACACGGGATACTTGGACGAGTTATAATATAGGGACCTTTCGTGGTATATAATATTATATATATATAATATTTTCGTAGTGATGTGTACAGAAAGCGAACCATAAAGTGTCATCCCTTTTCCTGTCTCAGAACTAATTTTCTGTATATATTATTGAAGAAATATGAAAAATAAATACTGTGTTTATACAAATTCAAGTAAATGTTCTTGTATAATAATGATATCCACAACAACCAACATTTTAAAGGCTTAATTAAATATGATTGGGTGAAGCTGGTCACCCAAGAGTCAGCAGTCACGCAACCACGCAACACCCAATCACAGACAAGGTAGCCTAAGAATATCACCCATAGATATATATATATATATATATATATATATATATATGTCTTCGGCGTTATACATGACACGCATTACTCATACTATATAAATACACTAATTTATAATGTATATATATAATTATATGCTCTGATATTACTGATAACACGAAACTAAACAGCAAATGCCAGTAAAACAAATGAGTACAGCCAATGTGCAGTGGGAGGAGGTCCGTGCCAGAGGGAAGTAAGTGTATGTATGTACGGCTGAAAAAAAATGATAGAAGGCCAGAGTTTGGTTCTCGGCGGGAGGTTGTCTCATTATTTACTGGGTACGGCCTATGAATAATTTCCATCTACATACATACATACATACATACATACACGCTGAAATACATACATACACGCTGAAATACACACATACACGCTCAAATACACACATACACGCTGAAATACCCTCGGACAAATCAAAACACTAAAAACATACAGTCTCTCATTACTTACATTTCAACACACTCGCATTCACACTCCCAAAATAAACACGCACAACAGAACTTAATGTGTGTGTGTGTATGTGTGTGTGTACAGCCGGCTCCACTGCCGCGAGGGCCCCTGCAGTGTTGTCAGCGTTCACTTTCCCAGTCGTGAACCACACACTTTGGTCCGAGATACACATCTGAAGCACTCACTAGTGAGAGAGAGATGGATATGGTGGTTGGCAGGCGTGTATGATGAGCGAAACGAATAACAATGAAGCAATAATGTATATGTGAGGAATTTTGTGTTCATGCAGATGTAACCTAGGCACCAAGTGATTCCTGATGTATTAATTTCCTATATTTCATGGTGTAGAATGTTACATTGTACAGTGTTGCTCGATAAATCAGTTGCTGATATACTATTAAGATGATAAATGGAGGATATCCTGATATGGGAAAAAAATAATAATTATTAATAATTAATAATAATTAATTAATAAAAAAAATATACAAATAATTTATTAAAAAAAAAAACTAATTATAATAAATAAATAAATAAATAAATAAATGACGACGACGACGGCAGCGGCGGCGGGGCGCGCGGCGACGGCAGCGGCGGCGGGGCGGCGGCGACGGCGGCGGAGTCGGCGGCGGAGTCGGCGGCGGAGTCGGCGGCGGCGACGACGACGACGAAAAATTTTTTGGGGGGTAAAGGGGGGTTGACTGGTTGGTTGGGGGGTAAGGGTTGACTGGTTGGGGGGTTGAGGGGTAAAGGGTTGATTGGTTGGGGGTATGGAGTTGGTTGGTTGGGGGTTAGTGGTTGACTGGTTGGGGTTAGGGGGTTGACTGGTTGGGGGTTAGAGGTGGCAAGTTTGGCAGAGGTTAATGACCACCAAATCGGCTGTGGACCATAAAACACACACACACACACACACACACACATGTAGCAGCTTTGTCAATGTAACTTTCCAACAGAGTGAACATGGACATTTCTCTTTCTCTCTCTCCCTCTCTCTCTCTCTCTCTCTCTCTCTCTCTCTCTCTCTACTAATGTATTTCAATGGATAACAACACACTGATAACATGTCTAAAATACACAAACACACACACAAACATACATAACATACAATCATACATAACAAAAACAGGCAAACAAATACACACACACACACACACACACACACAAAACACAATTCACATAAGGGCACACAACATTCACACACACACAAAACACAATTCACACACACACACACACACACACATAGCGATAAGGCACACCGAGATATAGACAGAAATATTTTTACGACCGACACACACACACACACACACACACACACAGAAATTCATACATACATACATAAATACATACAAGCAAACAGGAACCCTACCCCTCCATCTCCTATATACATACACAGTGGCCCACGGATTTATGTGTTCAGCTATACATATTTATAACCCGTGTTCTTATTGTATATTTAAATAATGAATTATATATTACCCATATAATGTCATAGAGAACGTCAAGAAAATTATTTATATTGTCATTGTTGTGTTATCTGTTGTTAGTTTTGTTTTCTTGTATTTTTATTCTTTCTATTATTTTCGCGCGCGCGCGCGCGGTGCGCGTGCGTGCGTGCGTGCGTGCGTGCGTGCGTGCGTGCGTGTGCGTGTGTGTGTGTTGATTTAATTTGATTTGTTTTGTTACTTGCATTTTTTTCTTCTATGTCTCTGAATCCACCACTAATTCTATTTCCTTATTCTTTCTTTCCTTGCTTCCTTCCTTCCTTCTCTGGTGATCATTCTTTCCTCTCTCACTCTCTGCATTTCGTTCGTTTCCCTTTCTTGTTTCCATCTTCTAATATTCCTTCCTTTCTTCCCACTTATTCACTCTCCACTTTTTGTTTGTCCTTCCCTTTTCTTTCTATGTTTTCTACTTCTCTTTTATCTTCCTGTACACTCGAATTCTTTCTATGTTTTCACCCTCCCTCCTCTCCTCTACTTCCGTCTCCACCCCCACCCCCCTACCCCATCCCCCTCCTATGACAACACCCTCCCAAACTCCCTCTCTCCACACACCTAATTTCCTCTACACACGCTTCGAAAATACTAGCAACTTTTCATACCGCTTCCCTACCCCGTCTCCTCTCCACCACCACCTCTCCTCCCTACCCTCTCTCCTCTCCTCACCTCTCCTCCCTACCCTCTCTCCTCTCCACCACCACCTCTCCTCCCTACCCTCTCTTACCCTCTCCTCACCTCTCCTCCCTACCCTCTTTTCTCTCCTCTCCTCACCTCTCCTCCCTACCCTCTCTCCTCTCCACCACCACCTCTCCTCCCTACCCTCTCTTACCCTCTCTTCACCTCTCCTCCCTACCCTATTTTCTCTCATCTCCACCACCACCTCTCCTCCCTACCCTCTCTCCTCCCTACCACCTCTCCTCCCTACCCTCTCTCCTCTCAACCACCACCTCTCCTCAACCACCACCTCTCCTCCCTACACTCTTTCCTCTCCTTTCCTCTCCTCGTGACTCTTGTACTCTGCCTCGACTTCACACAACTTTTATATCTGTGTAAAAAGTTTAATGGACATAATCATCTTGCCCGTAACAAGGACCAGGTCACCAAAAAACATACGGGCTTAGTAAAGTTTTTGTTTTAACTCAATGATTTTTTTTATTATATTTTTTTTCTATACATATATACTCTAGTTTGGATATGGCTAAGACAGACATACCCAAGTCCCTCTATATATATGTATACTCCTTCACGACATCACCAAGTTTACAAATTATGGCATTCTGTATAATAGATGTAAGGAAAGTGGGTAATTTAATTAATGTACGCAAACTACACCAGAGTAGGTGTTTGTTATATGATGATGAGAGGCCTAAACTTATTATTTTTGGGGGGAGTGTACAGTTGCTACAGGAAGTATCAGTACACAGGGATAATAATTGTTACATTACAGATTGTTCAACGCAGCTCATTTTTTTTTTTTTTTTTTTTTGGTCACGTTGAAATAAACCGAATCTCGCAAGTTTTGTGTTTGCCTACTTAATTGAGATATACAAATGCTCTATGTATTCAGTTATATTCTCAACTTTTCACATGTCCTTCCTTATCCCCATTCAGTTGTTCCTACCCTCAGTTACTCATCACTTATTCTTCCCCTTCCCCTTCCATCCCTCACTTACTCATCACTTACTCTTCTTGTTCCTACCCTCAGTTACTCATCACTTACTCTTCTTGTTCCTACCTTCAGTTACTCATCACTTACTCTTCTTGTTCCTACCCTCAGTTACTCATCACTTCCCTTTCCCCTTCCCCTTCCATCCCTTTTTGCCATTCACAACCCTTAGCTACTTTCCTCCCTTC
>JAWZYT010000293.1:1022500-1025355 GCA_034508575.1 Petrolisthes manimaculis | reverse complement strand
ACTTCGAAAAATGATCCGAGACTATAGCTGTTGGTGTGTGCAATTTTGGTTCATAAAATTAACTCAAATAGCTCGCTTTTATTCACCAGGTTGCAGTACATTAGACTATGACTTTACGCCTCGCTATACCTGTGAGATACCTACAACTATATAGAAGGAAAGTGAGCAAAAATTATAGTTTGTTAATGAGCAGACAGTAATAATATTTTACTTTACTGTCTGCCTGTCAACAAACTATTAATCTTTTTTTCACTTTTCTTTATTTGTAGTAGCCATTTCACAAGTAACGAGCCATACCAGCTTCATGTGTGGCCAACTGTACATACCCTCAATTATTATTATTATTATTATTATTATGAGGTGCTGCAATATCATACACGTGTTGTTCTTTATACATACATTGTTATAAATACAGTACATTATTAGCTGCGTATAATATAACCCAGGAAAATTATATATACTTTAAACGAGAAAAAAATATTAGTGTGTGTGGGTGGGGGGAATGTTTGTGTGTGTGTGTGTGTGTGTGTGTGTGTGTGTGTGTGTGTGTGTGTGTGTGTGTGTGTGTGTGTGTGTGTGTGTGTGTGTGTGTGTGTGTGTGTGTGTGTGTGTGTGTATGTGTGTGTGTGTGTGTTGGGGGAGGGGAAAGTTTATGTGGGCAAGAGGAGAGAAAGTTTGCGTGTGGGAGGGGAAAAAAAAGTTTGCGTGTGTGAGAGGAGAAAGCATATTGCGTGCGTGTGTGTGTGTAAGGGGTTATAAAGGTGTACAAGCAGAGGGCTGTCACCACATGAGACACTAATCCCACCCCAGATAAGAGTAAAGGTTATTATTTCCATCCATTAAATCGTATACAAATAATTTCAAGTAGCGTGCCTGGTGACTTGGTATAGGTCTGTCTGTCTGTTTGTCTGTCTGGTGTGTGTCTGGATGTCTCTCTCTCTCTCTCTCTCTCTCTCTCTCTCTCTCTCTCTCTCTCTCTCTCTCTCTCTCTCTCTCTCTCTCTGTCTGTCTGTCTGTCTGTCTGGGGCCTCAAGGATATTGTGGTATTGGTATCGTGTACTGCCCACGGCTACCCTTCAACTCGTATACCTCTGTCTGTCAGTCTGTCTGTCTGTCTCAATGTTATGTCTATGTTTCTGTCTCTCTGTCTATGTCTATGTCTCTGTCTCTGTCTCTGTCTCTGTCTCTGTCTATGTCTCTGTCTCTGTCTATGTCTCTGTCTCTGTCTCTGTCTCTGTCTCTCTCTCTCTCTCTCTCTCTCTCTCTCTCTCTCTCTCTCTCTCTCACTCTCTCTCTCTCTCTCTCTCTCTCTCTCTCTCTCTCTCTCTCTCTCTCTCTCTCTCTCTCTCTCCTCTCTCTCTCTCTCTCTCTCTCTCTCTCTCTCTCTCTCTCTCTCTCTCTCTCTCTCTCTCTCTCTCTCTCTCTCTCTCTCTCTCTCATCCTACTGTGGTCTCGCCATCTCTTTAATATCTCGTCCTTCTGTCATCTCTTTTCTCCTTGCTTCCTTCTCTATGTCATCATCTTGTCTTGTTATTATGATTCTCCCCTTTGCTATCTCCTCTCTAATCTCGTCCATTATTATTATTTTTTCTCTGTGTTTACACCATGCACTCTAATTATTAATATCCTTCAACAGAAATTCTTTAGTTGATCTCGTCCCTCTCTGATATCATACCAGCCAGAGTTCCATTACCCTGGTGCCCTCCGGTTTCTCTATCTTTTGCCTTGCTCGTCTCATCAGGTCTCGTCTCGTGCCTCCCTGACCTCTTCCCAATTCCCTCGCTTCGTTTGCCCCGTCGCCCCAAGGCCACGATATCGACCCCTTGTACCCTCCTGGCATGCGTGCTGACCGGAGAAATATAAATTGGTATCCTGTTGGCTATTGGACAGCTTCAAGTATCCCTAATTTTATCCCTGGGCTCAGCTGTTTCCCTCTCGCTCGCATGTCTTGTACAGTCGGCGGCAGAAGTCCTGTCGCCTCACCTGCTTCAGTAATCTCGAGTCTATGAACATCGCGTGCCTCGGTGAAGCAAGTGAGGCGACATGACTTTTGCCGGCGACTGTACACTCCAACACCAAAAGTAATGTTGTTGGTTGGTTGGTTGCCTCTCTTGCTAGCGGGGCGAACTCTGAGATTCTTATAGAGTGTCGTGGCTGCATGGGAAATACAATCACAGTTCTTATCAACACACAGGCGGCAGATGCGACAGGATTTTTGCATGGTGGTGGCGAGTGAGTGAGTGAGCGAGAGAGTGAGTGAGTGAGTGAGTGAGTGAGTGAGTGAGTGAGAGAGAGAGTGAGTGAGAGAGTGTGTGAGTGAGTGAGTGATGAGTGAGTGAGTGAGTGAGTGAGTGAGTGAGTGAGCGAGAGAGAGAGAGAGTGAGTGAGTGAGCGAGTGAGAGAGTGAGTGAGTGAGTGAGTGAGTGAGTGAGCTATAGAGTGTTGTGAGCGAGAAAGAGAGTGAGTGAGTGAGTGAGTGTGTGCTGCTGTAGCTCTCAACTTACATCCACCTTATTCTCATCTTGAAATTTAAAGTATACGGTTTTTCTCTTTCCAACTTATTTTTCATGAATTTTCCATCCTAGTGTATTTTACATTATCTTCTTCCAGATTTTTTTTCGCTTCTTCTCTCTCAGTCTTAAGGGGGGGGGTGGGAGTAGGGGACAGGCTTGGGGGGGGTTAGGGGGGGGGGGGTGCAGGAGTAGGGAGACAGGCTTGGTGGGTTGGGGGGGGGGGGGTGCGAGAATAGGTGGACAGGCTTTTCTACCTCCCCCCCACCCCCCACCAAACCTGTACCCCAATTCCGACACCCCCTTCAAGGATATTTTACCCTTTCGTGTTTCAGTCGCACAATT